>JAAAKG020179312.1:0-26208 GCA_010014905.2 Druon quercuslanigerum
ACTTCAGATTTAAGTCCTTTCTTAAATACAGGACAAACTCTAGCCTTTTTCCATTCTTCAGGATATGTACCACGTTCGGATTATGCTAACATAAACTGAATTTGAAGTTACATTACCAAGGGCATAATTCCTCATTCAAACTAATTCATCATGTCTTACCAACTACGTCACGAAGAAATAAGTATAAGAAAGATGTTTGGGAGTAGTTTAAGTACTGTAAAATGTTAATTGGTAGTTTTCAGATCAGACTTACATAACTTAAATGTGATTAAACATCTCTGGGTGTGTACCTACTTAGTCAAACTAATTAACCAGGTCCTGCCAATTTCAGGTGACGAACAACTGAGCACGGAGCAACTGTGCACGAGCTCATCTGTGCACATCGGTGGCCATAGACACAAATGTGCACGTTATTCACCACAAGCACAACAGTGCACCAGGCCATCTGTGCACGTTTACATTCCAACGTGCACAGATGGGACACTCCCAACTGAGCACGTCTTAATGTCGACTAAATGTCTAAATGACTAAATAAAATAACGTGCACAGTATTGAAATGTAGATGTGCACAGATGGGCCCGTGCACAGTTGTACCCTTCCCGTCAATTCCGCCGTCTAGACTAAACTACGGGGATGGTATGTGAGGGTAGTTTAACTATTATATATAACAAATGTTTGGGAGGATAAGAGCAACTTGATTCCCTTACGTATAGTTTCTTTTTACAACAACACTAGTCCTACATTCCATCCATAACTTCGTCACGTTTTAATTTGATGACAAAATATGCACGTAATATTTTGTTTATGAACCAAAGTCTCCTTTGTTTGTCAATTCTGAAACTTTTGATTTTGGAAATCGATTATCATAATGAAAAGGCCTCCTTTAAATAAACTTTTAGATTTCGAGCATTGGTGGTTTGTAATAAAGAAGGGTTTGCCGCCATGGCAACCTGATAGTCAATTTCGAATCTGTTTGCATTATGTATGTCCTTTTTTGAAAGAATCTTTGCAGTTTACTCTTGACACAAATTCTGCATTAACTTTTTTATTTTCTTAGCCCTGGTCAATGTTTGTTTGATATTGGAGTCAAGTTTATAAAAAGAAGCGCTGAAGAATTTCCCTATACCTGGAATTTAGTCATGCCGCCCGTCAGAATAAGTTGCTACATATGTGCAATCGCCTTGCAGCCATAAACGATGGTACACATATATGATGCAGACAATGAGCCAAAACAACAAATCGCAATTTATCGTCGTGCTGAACATGAAATAGCTCCTTAAGAAATTGATGAAAATACGAGGATATGCCTGAACTGCAGTCGAAGCATTAATATAGAGATGAATGATTTAGCACTTGATCCTAATAGTCTGACACGCTATGTTTAAAACAAAGAAGAAATAGTTCTTGTGTATTTTGTAGCAGAATGCAAGATTTGACCAGGTTGTCGGTGAAATGTAGGGTTAATGTTTTTGTAAAAAAAATATTTGCGTACTGGTATCAACTCGCTCTTGTCCTGAACATTTGGATGTGAGTGGCTTTATACCAAACGTCCTACTGCAAGGTTAAGAATATGGCAATATGCCTTATCGCTTGTCTGTTGTCCAGTTGCAATATTTTTTCAAGGCCTACGTGAATTATCGAAGATTGATGAGCCTGATTTTAATCATGAAGAAACGTTTTCGGTGAAAGAGTTCCAATTTAATCAGTCCCATAACACGCGAGCAATTTAGGGATTTATATGCGTATTGCGATGCTGTACGTGATGTTGTACAAGAAATCAAGAATTAAAGATAACTAATTTTTTAAAACTAATAATTATGTTAACATTGCAAATACTTATGAAATATCTTTTTGTGGAATAAAGAAAAAAAATAAGTCATAAGGGTATGAAAGTATGAGTAATAAAAAAGTCGATTGACTAATATTTTTTTAACGTCATTCTTGAATGTAAAACGTTCTTGAATTTACTTATAATGTATTTGAGTTGTAGCGTTTCACCCTGGAATCTGTGGATTTAGGTTATTTGACCTTTGATCGGTGTGAGATGTTTTTTAGCAAGGACATAGTCTGGAAATTTTTTCTGGAGGGGTGAAATTCAACAGGAAATAATTTTTGGGAGGATGTATATTATGTACCTGTTCCAAGAATTTCGAAGGGTGAAACCCGGCCATCCCCTTGGCTATGGCCTTGTTTTTAACATTATTAGATTCTTAAGAATCAATATTTATTTATTTACATAGGCGATAAAGTAGAGACTTTGCGTAATGTTTCAAAGGGGAAATTTTCTTGAAGAAATAAATATTCTTCTCTACACTCTTTGAAGGAATAGATCGACTTGGAAAATGGATTCAAATGTTTGTTTATTTTAGTACTTCATGCAGTTATTTTTGTTTTCAGCTTGCGCATAAATCTGATGATTTTATTTACTATGATTTATTCTCTTGTTTCTCTCCTATTTTTGCAAAAATAAATTACTATATTTTCCCTTTCTTCGGAGCATTTTGAGCTTTCTCATTTTTTATAGATCTTTATTAAGTTGACAACAAAGTACACACTGTATTTATAAGATAGTAATAGAAGAGACACTTAAAGGGCAGTGATACACATAATGAAGTGGAAATTCATAATATTTTTTTTTTGCATCATAGATGAGAATTTGCAACATCTGCACGACATATACGACAATGTCCAACGTATTAGAATGCAAGATCCGACATTAAATTCATTCGGATACAGCAACCGCATGCACCGTCACGAAGAGATACAGACACAAAGGCTCAGTTGGTCCTGTCCTTCTCTTCAACAATGGGTTTCACCAGAATTAGTTGCTCGACTTCACGATCAAGATGTCGGATCTGAACCTGATCTTCTTACCAATTGTTCCAACAACAGTTCACCCACTCACTTTTCTGGATCTGTTCATAATCATGCTCAAATACTTCAATGCATAGACAGACGGCGAAGTTGGACTGACTTAGAGAATACAAAGCAGAATTACCGTAGATGTTTTGCTCACAATTTGTTTCCAGCTCAAAATATGGTAAGGCTATGCAAAATTTTGTTTGTAGTTATTGAAAAACGAAATATTAGAAACTGAATTAATATTTGACATTCCTGTGTGGAAAAAGTTCGCCTTAGCTTTCTTCAGAATGTTAGCACCCATCAGGGGCTCCGTGGATAATCCATAGGGTACAACACACAAGGGCGCTCTGCTGGTTGACATTTATGGGTGATCATTTGAAATTTCTAAGTCTAACGGATTAATCTTTGGTTGATACAACAAATTCTGACGTTTGATTATATGGACATTATCTCATTGTCTCGTCTCATTTAAATTTGCAGTGATTGAAAAGAAAGATAAGTGTAACAAATTTATATGCGCATGCAGAGCAATCCGGCGGATAAGGTAACTAATTATGCATCTCGTGCAGCTTTGTGCATCTGAAAACAAGATGAAGATCGCGTGATGTTCTAAATTCATTACTTTCGAATATCTCTAGCGCGGTGCTAATTGTCCCATTGCTCCTTGTTTTTGCATTGTAAGCAATGGGACCAGACCACTTTTTAAAACTTTTTATAAGATAAGTGTAATATTAGTGTAATTAAAACAATGTTACGCATTTTATATTTTAATATAGTTTTTAAAGCGATTTCTATCGATTCTAAAGGGAAACATGAATTAAAGCGTCATCCAGTAATCTTGGTAAACTTAAATATAAGATTTTTAAGCATAAAGTCAAATATGATCATTTTTATTTTGCACTTTTACACTTACACTTGCATTTATATTGCATTTGTAAATATAATGGATATGATGTAATTGTAATTGAAATGAATTATTATTTACGAGCATTTAATATAACAATATATAGATAATATAAAAAAAATTGATTCAATTAGTAACGTTCAAAGAGGAACAAATATAAATTATAGTTTTAAAAACCTTTCAAGTTGTAAGTAGGATAAATATATTATCATTTTTGTTTTTAAAGTCTTTTACATGAATGTAATGATAAAAGAGAGCAATTACAGCCATTATTTTCATTTTCTTCACGAATTATTAAATATTTTTCAAATATAAATATAGTTCATCTTAATTTTAAATACAATATATCCATTTTATATTCAAAAGCGAGAGTACTCACTTGGTAGGCCTAAACTTTATACTATTCCAATTTTTGTTCATAATATTATTTTATTCATCCAGTAGCCGAAAGTGCGTCTTCCCGACATTATTTTTGTCCGGGAACAGTAGATTTTTCGGCCTGCTAGAGTTAACGTGCGTTCTGATTGAATGCCAGATTTTTGTGGCTCGCTGACGTAGGAACGTTCAGTACATGCGTCCATGATCTAAGAATACATGGTCTAGCCACGCCCAACTAAAAAAAGTTAACCAATAGGAAGCAACTACTTTTTGCACTAAAGTTTCTTGTTGAATTTGTTTCATTACTTTTTATATGTGTTTTTGATACCCGCCTCGACCAGCCAAACCTAGGCTTCATCTCAACTTTACAAAAGTCGGACGGGCGACCAAATCCCATGCATTCGCTCAGTTGACCGAGAGCAGCAGCGAAAGCAAAACACATCACGCGGTGCTTTGAAAGGTAGCCGGGGGAACTCGCTGATGCAGGTAACAAAAAAAAAGGAGTAGATATAGATTAATTATTAAATGTACTTTCAAATGGGGATGAAAAAAAATAGTATATGATACACGGCTAGAAATATTGGATTCCGTGACCTTGGGCCGTAATATACTATTTAATCATATCCTACGATCATATTTTAATTTCTATTAAAATTCAAATCTAAGAGATATTCATCTTTGCTAGGATTATTGTACAACATTTTAATTCATATGTTTTCTTTAGTATTCATAGAAAATGATTAGAAAACTATTTCTCAATGTTAAATGAGTAACATTGCTTTAATTTTAATCATCTTTTGTCTGAAAATAACATGCAAAAACAGGTTGAGATGGGCCAACCAACGCCGCGTTGGAGATATTGGCGTGGTTATTATGAATCTATTCAATTGAAGTGTACAACAACTAAATCAGCGTCAGAGAACTAAAATAAGGTTAAAATTATAGAAAAGTTTCATGATTTATGTGAAAAAAACTTTCATTAAATTTCTATGAAAAACTTAAAAAATGACGCTATTTGGAACATTTTTTTATTAAGGTATTATTTTAAAAATCTACTGCGCAGGCACATTCTCAATGTTGTTAAGAAAAAATTGTGGCTCTTTCTTGGCAGATTAGCTATAGTGATCTGTTATATGTTCCAAAAAAATTAAATTAGAAATTTTGCGCAAAATTGACGTACATGAGCTCTCTTATCCTACTTTTTACCAAAAATGATTTTTATTCGACAAGTGAAATGTTTCTAAGCATTTTTAAACTATTATTTTTTCTTAAACGTGTTCTCGGCTGAACCCGGTTTTTCATCATCAGCCGCGGAATAAGTCAAGTGCCTAATAAGATGATAACGTTATAAATTAGTAAAATACAATGTTTAAAATCTTTTGCGATGCTGTTTTTTAGGTACGAAATTAGGAGCATGCTGTAGATTAGAGTACAACTCTTAACACTGTCATCCTTACACAGCGATCGCTAGCGATCGGTAGCTTGCTTCCTGATCATAAAATCGCCTGCCGAGCTGCTACCAGTACCGTACTGACTCCTAATTATTCAAGATGTTTAGTACATCCTAGGTGCACATTACTTGTAGATAAATAGATGCATGTTTCTCATTCTTCTTCCCAACTTTTTCTCTCGCATCACGATGTCAGGTCGATTAGATTGGGTATGAAGATCCGTATGGATAGTAACATCCCAATATAAGATACAAGGTTCGTTTTAGAAAACTCTTATTAAAATATATCTGTAGAAAGGCATCCATTCTGTTAAGAGTTCTAGGTTGAGGGCAAGTTTTTGATGTATAAGGCAAATGTTCAGTGTATCTTGCGTGCACATAGCGTTTAGCTGGGTCACAATAGGATGAATAGATGCGTGATTCACATTCCTTTTCATGATGGTCTTTACTTCACGCCTTAATTCGTTATACTTGTGGACCTTGGTTTTATAGGTTGACTGCGAATTTCTTCCACCTTTTTTTCTCGTATGACAATGTCATGTCGATTAGCTCGGATTTAATAATCCGTTTGGATACTAATGTCCTAATATAAGATGTAATCTTCGCTTTCTAAAACGTACATTGGAATGTATATAAAAAGGCATCTATTCTTTTAGGAGTCATTGGTTTAAGGTAAGTTGTTGATGTATATTGCCCGCTACATCATTATTTCTGTGTACTTACAAAATGGAAAATCTTCCCAGCGTCAGAGTTCGGCAGTCTTGGCCCTTTAATAACGTAGGAGTTGATTTGTTCGGTCCCTTTTTAAGGAATAAAAGAAACACAGAAACAGGAAATTTATTAAGTGTTACGTAGCGGTCTATGTATGCATGTTCGTTAAAGCCGTACACATGGAAGACGTAGAAGATCTTTCTAGCGAAGCATTTCTAGCGTTTTATAGGAAGACGCGGATTACCAGAAGCGATTTATTCCGATAATGGGTCAAATTTCTGGGGCGTTCAAAATGATCTGAACAAATTATATACACTACTGAATTCGGAAAATTTAAAAACAGAAATAAAAAATTACACCACTGACAACAAAATCAAATAATATTTTATTCCCCCTCACGCTCTGAATTTCGGAGGTTTGTAGGAGGTTATTGTAAAACAATTCAAGCATCATTTTAAAAGGGTCGCATATGACAAGCAATTCACTCATGCAGAATTTATAGCGTATACAACTGAAGTAGAGATAATACTGAACTCGAGACCATGGACACAAATGTCAACCGATATTAATGGTCTAGCCGCTTTGACTCGTGGTCATTTTCTCATAGGTGATACAATGAAAAGCCTTCCTGAAATTTATTATAAAACAATTCCGACAAATAGGCTTAATGCATGGGAAATATTAAGAAAATAAAACAAGAATTTTGGTCCCGCTGGCACAAAGAATATCTAAGTAGCTTGAACGGTAGAAATAATAAGAATAACAATATCCCGGACTTAAAAGCAGGTTTGTTAGCTTTAATAAAGGAAGATAATGTACCTTGCATGAAGTGGAATTTAGGTAGAATTGGAAATCTACATCCAGGTTACTGTCCGATCTAAGAATAAATTATACAAGCGCCTAAGTACGAAAATTGTGGTTTTGCCTATGAAATGGTAAATATTTTTTCCAAAAGTAAATTCTTTTTATAAGATATGCATTAATTAAGAGTTTATTGTTACTTAAGTCACATACGACAATTAAAAACAATTTTGATCGCTACTCTCTCAAAGGGGAGAGTGAACACGCGCACGTGTATTTTTGAAAAGAATGATTTATACTGTTGTTGGTATATCATATTCTAACTAGTCATTTCAGCGAATGTTGATGTCGGAAGAAATATTGAAATCTTATATCCCGTTTTTCTCACGTCACATCGGCCGGCAAATAGAATTTGCTACGAGATAAGAGACTTTATACATTTGCGAACGAGTTCTCGACACTTGTTTCGGCATGAGCTTTCAAGTTTTATATGTATCTCGAACAGTTGATGATTAGCGGTTTTAACCTACTGCTATAGTTCTGAGAAATTTTGACCAAAACAAAACCTTCCTGTAGACAACGACGGGATACTTAAGGAACCCCATGTAATGGAGGGGATATAGTCTTGCTCTATCCTCTGATTAGAGCGCGTCATTCTATTCTATTTTTACTGAATTAATTAATTTTTTTCTAATTCACTCATTTAGTTTTTACTTCAAAGTATTTCGAAATTACTTGCATCGGATTAGTTTTCGGTGTAAGGCACCCTACGCGAAGGTGCATTATAATTACCGAAATTTTGTGCCTGAGTAGTTTTTAAATTGTCCTTCGTTAGATTTATACATATTTGCAGACCTTCCTTACACATAATTTATATCTAGTGTCTTGTACCTTGCACCTGTGGCTAACTTAAATTGCAGACTGTTTGCAGTGTCTAAAAAGATAGCATATTCTAACCAACCAGTTTTTTTAATCATGCCTAAGAAATACGGTTGCTCATGTTTCGGTTTATCTAAATTAGGATTAATTGTACTTAAAGTATTTAAAATCTAAAAATTTGCGCAAAAAGGTTTAGTCTCCTATGAACACACAAAGGCTTTGCAAAGGAACGCTCTTTTGCCATTCATCTCGTGTTTCCTGACCATTTTTAGGACAGCATCTCTCCCATTTTCAACTATGTAAGCTGTACCCGGAACAAATTGGTTATAAAGACATTGGAGATTCAGAATTCTACGCTCGCCTTTACGGCGTTTTATGTATAATTGCGGATCGACGAATTGATATGTAAAATATTCGGCATGTGAATGTTCTTACAGAAGGTGATATCGAAGGTGCAAACTTGTGTTTACCAGTGGAACTATTCAAAACGAGTAGAGTAGAACCGAGACGGCTAGAATTTTAGTAGCACATATGCGGCTCTGAAGCACGCCTAATTATGTATAGGCCTCTCCAGTATGAAGAGATCTGATAGCACTCATATCTACAAGCTACTCGGCCATATTTACAACACTCCGAAGTTGTTTTGAATTTGGAATCATAGACCATCTGATCATACATATGAAATCAATGAGTTACCCTTTGATCGCAATGGTTTTGTTCTTCGCAGAGGTACCCAGCATTCGTCGTCACATCACTTAGCCATTTCCAAAGGGTGGAGTCCTTATAAGTATTGATCTTGAACGACGAGTTCCGAAAACGTGATAATAAGTACTTCCAGCACCGAACGCCAGTTTGTTACCAAACCACGTAACGTATGAGTAAAGTATCGACTAAAAGTAATTCTAAAATCTGGTAGATTGGTCATGAGTTGCTGCGGAACTTCTGCACGCTGACCAAAGCAACTGGTACATTTATTTACAAGACCTTCAACTAAGGATCGTACACCCAGAACAAAAAAATTCTGCTTCAGAGTGTGTAAGGTCCGTTGTGATCCTCCATGCAAGTGTTTTTCGTCATGATTAATGGGGGCAAAATGAAAATGGATTCCCAAGCGCAAGAATTCTTTTGAGTACAAGAAAAGATTCAATGCTTTCAAAGAGTCTTGGTGGCAAGAATAACCTTTTTGTAAAGTTTCCTCAATTCGACTGCAAAGGAATCTTTCTGAATAGATTAAATGGCAGAACATCGAGGTGGGTTGATTTCTGACTTTGAACAGCTAGAGATGGGTATTGTGGTTTTTGTCCCTTTTTTCTTGAAAATTTTATACTTTAATATTTAGACGAAACGAAGGAAAAAGGCCGTTACACGAAGTAGTTTTAGCCAGGAAGAGTATTTATGTACCAAATCAAAAGTAGCTCCTTCTACGCTACTAACTTGATGAGAAGAGTGTGGATTTGGTTCCAAGTCAATGTCAGCATCTAGCAAATGACGTTTATCTGGCCAGCTAGTGGAAGGTCCTGGAGAGGTTCCCCGGGATGCACAATTAGTAGGATTGTCCATAGTAGAAATACAAAGTCATTTAGCGTTAAGCAGTTCAGAAGGCACCAGAAATTATGACAAGCACGTATTAAATCGAAACGCGCTTCAAAGGTGCCGATTTTGTGGAGATACCAACAAATCCATAGAGCACATTATTTATATTTTTCGCGTAATGGCTCGGAGAGAATGCACGCACAAACAGAAGGACAGCTCGGACTTCACGTTTGAGGTCCTGTGGTTCGGACCCAACATTAAGATTTAGCCCCCTCCCCCTCCCCCCTCCTATCCTTCCCTTGACTGCTACCCAGACTGTTCTTGGTGTTGTAAATAACCAGGCTTTGTCCAATATGACAAATTAGGCATATTACGCTGATCAGATTACTTCAGTGCATTACAAAAATATGTCTGTGACTGATGATATATATCCCTTTATATACATGTATAGAAATATGGGCACTGAAAATCTAAGCTTAAAAATACAGACGATTTAGGACAACACAGAAGAGTGTATAATATTGTTTGTGATAACACAAGTTTCAGAGGTCGTAAATTGAACGGTAGAACTAGAGTTTTTGGAAGAGGCACAGTGGTTAGAGTAGCAAGAAAATCTGGCAAAAAATTAAAAAAAAACCATGCATCAAATGCAGGAAAGATTAGGCTTCGTCTTACTCGTGCGTGTGACGAGTCAAATCGTCAAATTATGGGCCTGGTTGCAAGTTCTTTAAATTTTGAGCTAAGTGCGCAATTTTATTGACAACATATGGAGAGAGTTTCTGGTGGTTCGTATGCTTAAATTTAATTCAAAGTTGTATTTTATTAATGCGTGAAGTGTTTCGCTGTGATTCTTATTAAAATACAAAGTCCACGAGATGAAGCTAAATAATTTTTTTTTAATTTCTACTCCTAACTGCGACTTTTGTTTTAAACTCGTTTGTAAGACAGGTGTGCGTGCATAGTGATCAGGCGCAGTAGGATCCCAAACTTGTTTTTGACCATTTTTACCTTTTTTTTTCTCTGGATCTGGAATCTGCATTCTAGATTCATCGGTTTAGACTTTCAGAATTATAATTATAAATTATAATCTTCACATGCCTCGATTTTGTTTGCAGATATCTATTTTTAATCTCTATGGTAAGGCTATGGATGGAATTGTTCCTTTCAGGCACACATGTAGTTACCCAGTACGTACCAATGAAATGTTGATGCCAATCACGTCCGTGCGAAATGTTTTATGGATTAGTTTTCGTGAATGAAGTACTTAATTGAACATGGTTATGCATGCAAAAAATTAAAATAGTATTATTCAACAGAAAAAAACAAAAATGTACTTTTTTGATTAAAAAATAATATGTGACTCAGCTGTCTCGTCTACCCTCAGTACCTGTCTCGTGTCGCCCAAGGCCCTGGGGCTAGTTGGGACGAAATAACTCTTTTTAATTTTTATTTTTTATTCATACTTAATTTTTTATCTCATTTAATTATTTAAGAAATTGACACATAAAGGTTCACAGCATTTAAATAACAATTTACAATGTTTCATCTCACTGCAGATTGCGGTGGTAATGGTAAGGGATGTTTAAGATTTTTTTTAACCGTGTTACAACATTTTAATCAAATTCACTGCCAGGATCCGAAAGTTCGGAATTAAAATTTTTTTCTGAGCCATCTCAACTTAAACACCCGCCCAAACCAGAGGAGGTGGAGGCATTTTTGAGAGAAATCCACGCAGTCCAGCATATACTGAAAAATGACTCAAAGAAAATTAAACAGCTTCAAGGAGCTTCCAAGTGACCAAATAACATCCAAGCAGGAATACACACATATGACTGCCGAAGAGCTAAGAAAAGTATTAAGAGGTATAAAGAACTATTTCGCTCCGGTACCAGATGGTATTAAGAGCTTCTCTTGGAAGAAGTTTCCTTCAAATCGTAACATCCATGTCGTATTTTCACCTCATACCTAAAGCTGGAATAGCTTATTCCAGAGTGGTTGATTGAAGGACGTACAGTTACTCTAAATGTTAGTATTGTTCGGACAATCGCACTTGTATGACGTAAGGTGTAGGAGCAACGCCGCTCGTAGAAAAGCGTAGCAGGATGCAGACAGAACCTGCTCATCGTTAGATGTTTCTGCAAAGACGTAGCATCCTACTAAGGTTGTCTATCGATGGCCTGGATTGTCTACCGGAAATCTTTCAATTCAGCCTCCCATAGACTTATCGTTTTGACTCACAATATTGCCACTACTTTTGCACTTCGCCATGCTGAAAAGTTCTTCTGTAGCAACCTTGGGTACTGAAAGCATAAAGGCACCCATGTATTTTACATAGATATAAAGATCTATGCTGGTAATAAGGAGCAATTCAGATCTAGCTCTAGGGATTTTCAAGAAGTACAAGCGGGAAATTAAAATGCAGTTTTAGTTAAAAAATGCGCCACGATTTTTTTGAAACGAAGACAACGTAATGACATCTCCGAAGACCCTGAGCTTGTCGACAGAAGTGCTCTTTGATACCTTGACGTTGGGGAGACCTGGGCGTTTTACAGAGACGCACTCTGGACTTCTCTAATGCAGAAAAAAACGTCTTGTCTGACCGATTTGGTCCTCCGAACTGTCGTCTAGGAACAAAGAATCTGCAAGGATCATTCTTGCAGTCCCGGTAGTACTCTATTAATTTGGAGTGGTTCCATGGACGAAGGACGAGTTCAAATCCATCGACTACGGGTCGAAAAGGTTATGCACATAAATGAAAGCATGCACCTTAATTTGTTTTTTTCTGCGACTTTGCATCTTACACCGTCAAATTGGTTGCGGAATACTCAAATGTCTTCACAATCGGGCTATTCTGGGTAAAGCACGTATAGTCGCAATTAAACGAGACCCCCTTCCTGTGATTTCTTTGAAACACTTGGCCTTGACTTCAATATGAGGGGTGAGCAAAATGCTTGAAAAATTATCAATCTCGAGTACTCACATATGGACAAGAGAATCCACGGTGCCTTCCGAACGCCCCTAGGGAAGTAGAGCCAATTGTCAAAATTAAGAAGTACCGTATACACTGAAATTTCATACGCTCGAGAATTTTTTTTCGTGCACTCGAGGCCAGACATAGCTTTTCTTGACTCCGAAAAAGGAACCATGCTTGATGTCAAATTTTCGGCGCCTGACGACAAGAACTTCAGAACCGAGAATTTGGGGGAGACTTTGGGATACCGGGTGACCTCAGAAAGTATGCGCCTTATTTTTGCTTGCGGAGCTCTACAAGGATAGACAAACCCGTTTTCCTAGCTGCTCGTGGAACAATAATGAGACCACCAAACCACCATAAAAATGTCTAAATGCGGTTTAAAACGTTCGAATATGCAGTTTAGAATTTTAGGGTTTTGACAACAGGACGACAAACTGGCGAAACCCTCACATTGAGTTGACGAATCGAATCAAGGATAATTTAATGGGCTACTAACAGACCGGTATTATCCCTGTTCACGGAGGTTTCATGGCGCGTACGTACATTCTTTGGTGTCAGAAAAACCCATAGGTACAGCACGTTTCGCCACATTCTTTGCATAATGAAGCTGCGTACCTCTCGAAATCTGGATATGAACCGCCTGAGACGTGATTTCAGGACAAAAAGGACTATTAACATCCAGGTGCCGCCTAAGCCCCAAGGGCTCGCTGAAATAGATGCTTGCATCAAATGAACAAGAAGATTGGATGGGCAAAACAAAATGTGTCTCGTGTTCAAGCAGCATATTGTTGAAAAGAAATACGGGAGTTTTCTGGTACAAGAAAGAGAATATAGAGAGTTAAAAAAATCCCATCACTGAAAATGCAGGAAGATACTTAGAACATTATCTGCTTCAACGAGTTTTGCGACAGCCACATGACATCTGCTGCTGAATGGCCATCAATCGCTGCCGAATAGGTAAAGAAAGTACATAGGGGCACCAAAAATTTATCCGCTGCAGTACCAGATGGTATCAAGAACTTGTCGTGGAAAAAGTTTATTTTCACATACCAGCAACTGGCCCGGATTTTTACCTCATATTTAAAGTCGGAGACGTCCATTCCTCAGTGGCTGGTGTTAGGACTCACTCAAACCCTGCCAAAGAATGGCGACTTGTCAAACCTAAAGAATTGCATGCCGTCGACTTTCTAAACACGCTGTGTAAGACCTTTGCAGCAATCCTAAATAACAGGATTTTTCGTAGAATTAGGACTGTGTGGAGAGACTAGTACGAACAACGTGGCTTGACTAGTGCGTCTGCAAAGGCGCAGGATTCCACGGGCGTTGCCTGTCGATGGCCTGGATTGACTATCAGAAAGCTTTCAATTTAACCTCTCATAGATTTATCATCTGTCTGTTAAAAAGCTTGAATTTTCATCCACACATCGATGCCTGAGAGGGATTATGTGTCTGCTGCGAATCTGCTTGCAGAAGGTGATGGTTCGGAGTTTGTTCCAAGAAGGTGTTCGTTCCGAATCTGCTTGGAGAAGGTGTTGGTCTTAAAAACACTGTCTTAAAGACAGTGTGCAGACATCGCATAAGAGTCTAAGTTTTTCGATTTTTATGCATCAATACAAAGGATTGCTAGATTTTGTGATTGGTTCGATTTAGAATACATCCTTAACGCAAATTTAATTTTGATCATGTTAAGGTACTGTCCTTCTACTTCATACCAAGTTTTCAAGTGTCGAATCTGGTTATCGGGTTAACCCGATAAACCCTACCCGATATGAGATATAACCCGATCCGATCCACGCCAATTTTACACATTATTAGTTAGTTGCAATTTAGATCAAATGCATTATGAGCTTCGCTAAGAATATGTATGAAGAGGATAAAAAGTACGCAAAACCACTTTTCAAATAACCCAATCTTGTAAAATGGGGTAATTAAGGCAATTAATTTAATTTTTCAGAGACAGCGTAGCGTTAGTTTAAGTAGCCTTGATGGCGAAGTGGATTTAGAGGTTGACGGAAAACATCGTAAAATTTCTACCAACGTTAGTAAATGGACTTGTCGATCACAGGCCAGCACACACTCACTTAATGAAGCTGATTTTATCCAGGTAACGACTTTGAAATTTTATTCTTGTCATTTATGTTTAACGTTATCTTATCTTCTAATAAATGATTACGTGATTAAAAAATAAACTCTTTATTAAATGAATACATGTATATTTTGTAGAGTGCATTTAAGAAGGGAAAATTAAAAAGAGGAAATCAGGGATTAGGGGAGACAGCGACGTTACTACCGGGAGTTGTCGGCACGCGAGTTACTCTGCAGAAGTCGGTTTCAACACCATCAATAGTCACACCACCAGGACCCACCCACCTTCCCGATTCTGGAACATTAACGACACCTTTACTAACTACGTAAGTTGAAAAAATAATTATTTCGGGGGAAGATCTGTTACACCATACATGCATTGCGTTATTAATATGTGCAAAATGTTTTGTTTGAAATATTTTCATTCAGAAAAAAATATTGACCCTGTTGAAACGTGTGTTTTAATGGTGTATCTACGAATAAATAACAATAAAATATGAATGTACTCCTATATTTGCAAGAAGCTCGAATCCAAACGTACTATAGTAGTTACCTATTTAAAGATATAATCTATTGAATGTTCGGAAGCACGTCATTGTGCATATTCACTTTTAAGGTACACATTTTACTACACACTTTATGCCTTTGAAATCATGAAATCAACTACCCGCCTTTCTTTTTTCAGTGTTTCCCCTCGCTTTATCTTTGTCTTTAATCTAAAACTTTCTATCACTTTCATAAACTGCCCATATGCCTACGAATTTCCATTTCCTTCAATATTTTTTCTCTTTCAGTATTTTCTCCTTTCCTTTCTACAACGGATTTTTTAAGCCAGCTTAAAATAGTGCTCTTCGTTTCTAAGATTTCTTTTTAAATCGAACTACTTTCTGGTTTTCGTCACCCTTCGTCCTCGACCTTTTGGACCCTGTCTTTCAACGCTTTACGTACGTGTTTTTTATATTAGACAGTAAACCGTACTGTTCTAACTGCAATTGAAATCCTTTTGTAGAGTCTCCAGCAATTTTTTTATCAATTGAATTGAAAGTTTTCACACAAAAATCTAAAAATACAACATTGTTAACTCGCCTGCATAGACCAATCAATTTGTGCTTTTAGGAATTTTTACCTTAAGAAATTAAGTTGTTTGCTAAAAGTCTTTACTTTACTGTAGAAAGAAATTCCTTTTTTAACGTAAGAAATTAATTTGTTTGCTAAAAGTCTTTACTTTACTGTAGAAAGAAATTCCTTAAATATGTGGAAACAGTTCTCATAGCGTATAAGAAACTTATTTTTGAAAAGATTTCTGGTACATTCAGCTATTTTTTGGTTCAAACTTGACAAAGACGGACTGTCGAAGATTCTTTTTATAGACTGTTCCCCGGGAGAAGACTCAAAAGGCCGAAGATTGTTTGTATATCCTTAGGCAGCCTCATTATTTGTTTCCTTGAAGGCGGCATTTGTTTTGACGTTTAAAGCTGCTACTGATAACATTTTGTCACAACCCTGCGAATAACTTTCAAAAGGGACGACGCGAGTGAAGGGACATAACTGTTATGAGCCAAACTTGACAGAGCGGACAATAGAAAGAAGGCTCTAATGAACTCAAGCTTGATTGACAGGTGGTATTGAATCTTTATAATTACACGAATACTGCAAATATTAAAATGTTAATTGAACTGCGTGAAAGAACACTTTAAAACCCACCAGAAACGATGAAAAGCTAGAAATCGATTTTTCGACAGTTAGGTTCCTTCTCTCGGGTTTTGTCACAAATGTGTAACATCGAACAATGAGAAGAAATATGAAAAAAGACTATGTGTAGAAATAAACAAAAAGAAAATTTAATTTCGTGTAATCCTTTTTTAAAATTTAGCTTTGATAATGTGATGTATAAGACGCGATTATTTAAACTCGGGAGCTCTGTTTTCATAAGAACAGCGGCAATCAATTTTAGAACCCAAAAAAACATCAACATCTAGGTTTCTCTCAAGCCCAAAGGTTTCGCTGAAAACTTTGGCGGACTGGCAGGAACTTTACTGCCAGTCTTTCGAAAGTTCGTGCGCGAGCTGCAGATACGTCATCACCCACTCAACACTAAGCAAGAATGCCCTATCTGTATGCTCAGATGGTATCAAGAACGTCTGGTGGTAGAAGTTTCATTTAACCCACCATCATCTGCCTCACATTTTCACCTGATACCTAAAGTCGAAATTGCCGTTTCCGGAGTGGATGGTGGAAGTTATCACAGAGCTCCTCTCGAAGATAGGCAACAATATTTGTTGGAACAATTTCGAGGTCGATGGCCAGGTTGAAGGCAATTAAAACGAAAAATTTAACATTTAAATCTTAGCTAATCTTTCTTCTCATGAGCACTCAAAACTGCCTGCATTAGCAAAGCCTATAATTTTCCTGACACAAAGCACATTTTTGTGTCGATTCAGTTGACAGGTATGCTTTTATAGTGGTGAAGATTTTGACCAATTCGAGTGTTTCTTGTTATTATTACACTAAATATATTTTACACTAGAAGCTTCCAGCAAATTCTAGATGTAATAAAATATATCAATTATTTATAAGTAGGACACTTAGAAGATCCACCTAAAGTTTCATGCCATGCTTGGCTTGTACGTGTACTAAATTTTTTTACAGTGTAAAAGAATAATGGATCATGGAAAGAATCAACTGAATGACCTCAGTTACACAATTTGGTTACAGGCACATTCATAGTGTCACGTAAATGCTAAAGATCAATATAAGACTCATTATTCATGAAAGGAATGAATACATATATGGCACTATCAATATTAGCGTCTTCCGCTTAAATATTTTACATAATTAGTGAAGCACTGATAATTAAACGGACTTTTCATTATTGTAAACATTGTGCGTTTGTCAACAACTCGCGCTTAACAACAAGCGCTTTGAAAAAATCCCGAAAATTGGCGCAATCAACTAACTCGGTAGAAAATGTTAGAATTTAAATTTTTGAAAGAGGATATAAATTATACATCGAATTACTTAAAGTACTTACATCTGATTTTGTCGATATTTCCTCAGATGATGTCGCGTTTACCTTATTCATTCCAGTGAGTTCGCTGTAGGAGTCATCCTGTGATGCAGAGCATCGTAATAATTATTTTCTGATGGGTTATGAAAATCCTTTTGTTAGTAAATATTTGATTTCAGTTCTTTTTTGGTAACGGTTTTTAGTATTTCCCCATAAGTTGTCTAAATAACATCCAAAAGTATAGTGTAAATCCAAATTTACTACTATGTGCAATAATCACATGAGTAGGGTGACGTCCTAACACTTTAAAGCAGTTATGAAATGGAGCTTATCAGTCACTTTTTCGCCACTTTTCATTTTATAATACGTCTTTTTCAACACTACGCACTTTCTACTTAACGTTTAATAGATTTGAGCTTAATTTGGGCTTCCAAGGACCATTTTATGAATCTAATCAACGTTTGGCATAATATTGTTGTTGAAAATCAAAATATTTAAATTTCTCATCAAAGAAAGTGTCACTTAGTACGATTCCTAATCAAAAAATGCCGGTTGCTCGAACACAGAAATGGTAGGAAAAATGCACATTGAAAACAACGATTTTTTAATCATGATGCGATTTGATCTGTAATGACCGAGAGTGTACGTGTATGTCCCCTCGGTTAAAGGCACAATGTTCGTCTAAAATTACTTTAACCCAAAGTTGCAAACACTGCAAATGTTCTTCTTGATTTTGCATCTGGGATGATTCTCAACTATTTTCCAATGAAAACGAGACGAGTTATAAAAAAAGTAAAAAGAACAAAATTGTTCCTCAGAAAAATTGCTTTAAAATGACCTGCTTCTTTTTTGCTTTTTATTTTTTTATAAGCTCTAATTTTCATTTTAAAGATGATTTTTTAGGGTTATATTATGAATTAAAAATTAAGGATAAGAAATATTATAATTCGAATATTCCGAAGATAATTTTTTATTTTAAAAATGTTATTGTTTTATGATAATAAAGAAAGTATGTTGAATAATATGTACACTTGACCACGTTTCCTTAAATGTGCTGGCTCTTATCCTCACAAGTTGTGCGAAAATAGTTTCTTTGGATCGTTGTTTAAGTCCCACATTGTTGCATAGAACCACGCACATGAATGGTTTTTGTCTGCAACTCAGGTTCAAACACTTCTCTGAATTTTGTATTCATAAGCTGATTTGAAGCGGCTTTCCATCACTTGGTTCAACTAAATTTAAGATTGATGTTTTCAAAACACACAGTTGCACTATTAATACAAACATACTAAAAATAAGGTTGTAAACAATCAAATATCGAGTCTGTCGGTAATGCGGCATTCAATTTTACCGAAAATTGATCAATTTTGATAATAGATAAATTAGTTATAATCAATATAAACCCGTGAAAACCCCATGTTCTTCTCTAAAAATTGAAAAATAGAAACTAACAAACAAAAAAATAAATAAATAAGATTAATCAGGCAGATTTTGATCGGAAAATAGTTGAGAGACATCGTAGATACAAAATCAAGAAAAAGATTTGCAGTGTTTGCACCTTCGGGTTAAAGACCTTTCAGACGAACCGTGGGAAATGTCCGACTGACCCATGTTCACGTCTCTTCTGCCGTGACGGATTTCGGTAATTATTCGTACAGATGCTTCATAAGGTAGGGTTTAGTGTGCTAAATATAAATTTATCGCTTTGAATATCTAAAAGTAAACGGGATTCGAAACATATTCCACTGCACTTAGCTGTGACGAAGTAAATTAAGAATATCATATGATAAATTTAGTCTTGACATACCTATTAACAACTTCTATCGACAACTGTAGAACGAAAGTGATCTACTTTTCTTATATAATTAACTCAGTGGAGTTGCGCGCATGAGCGGTGAACGACACAATTGCGTAACTGATCTTCTAGACATTGGATTTACAGATTTTACTGTTACAGCGTGCGTATTTCCGCCTTTACGCGTGTGTAATTTCATCAATATTTATTATATTATTCTACCATTAAGCCGTTTTTCTTTCGGGGCAAGCGTGACTCATTGGCTGTGCAGGGAGTTATTTAAATAACACTTTCATTCTGCATCATTGCTTCGACCCAGGTTGGTGATCAATCTCTCGCGATCACCCCAAGTGAAGAGCCTCAAAAATTCAAGCATTCCTTATAAACCATTTGTTGCCACACTTTCCTGTCTTGGTAGACCTCTTTAGCTTCCTTCAGGTCCATGCATTTTTTCATGCAAGCTTTTTTGTTTCTATTGCTTCTTATTTCTCCTCGAATTTGGGTATCATTCACATATTCTAACCATTCCTTCCGTTGTCTGGCTCTGAGCATACTATCATTCACCTTAACTTGATACACTTGTTTCGCTACCCAGTGGACACAAAAGTTCCACAGACGTTTTAAAAACGTATTTCGAACATGAAAAGTTTTTAGGGCATTATTTGGACTGACTTAGGACTGTTTATAAAACGTTCACATAACGTCATTTGACATGTATGTCTAAGAAACGTTTTTACTACGTTTCAATTACGTTCCTAAATTTAGTGCCCACTGGGTAGTCTTTCGTCTCGTTCTCTCAACATGCTCAACCTTAATGAATTTTTTGCAAATATGTCAACTAGTGTCTCCTCGATGACGTATTATTTGAGGATTATCTCATTACTCACTTGGTCTACCAGTATTTTGCGCCAAAACATGCGCAGGAATTTTATTTTAATCTCATTAATGTTACTCTTATCCTTTTCATGTAGGTCCAGGTCTCGATACTGTACAGCACTATCTGTATGAATATATAGCACTCGCTTATACGCCTATCTAACTCTCCATCTATATTTCCGTTATTAGTGAATAGGCTACCAAGATACACGTACTTATCAACTTGTTCTACTCTCTCATCGTTTAGAACAATGCTGTATATTATTTTCTTCTCCTTTCTTTAAAATACAATAATTCTTGTTTTATTTACTTTAATTTTGTGGCCCATGTTGTTTATGCTTGTATTCAATTTGCTCAATATTATTTGCAAGTCTTCGATTTACTCTGCCATAAAAACCTTATAATCGGTGAACGCTAAGCCACGCACCCTTACTGCCCCGACATACGAACCTTTTTCGTTGAAAATGGCCATTCTTAGACAGTTTTCCCTATAATAAATAGCCATGAGGACATAACGCATCCATGACTAACACCTTAGAAAGTATCGAAACAAACACTCAGTTTCACATTACCCTTAAACTCGCTGTGCTACCAGCATATATGTATTGATTTTATTGCTTGTACGAGCCATCCATTGACTTCGTACTCTTTCAGGACTTCCCAAAGTTCACTTCTGCCTAGCTTGTCAAACGCGCTTTCTAGGTCCACAAGTGGACAGAAAACTTTTTTTCTTACTCTCAAACTTTTTTCTGTTATGTGCCTTAATTTAATATTTGATCCGTAGAAGATCTTCCTGGCATAAGTCCACTTTGGACCTCAAATATCTTTTCTTCTGTTATTTTCATTACCCTACGAATCAGTATTTTGAATATATTGTACTTACGGTACTTAATAAGCTACCCTATCAGGTACCCTGATACCTTTGTAACTATTGCAGTTCTTTTTATCTCATTTTTCTTTGTCAATTGGTATGATAATCGCTTTTTCCAGTCATCTGAGACTTGTCCTATCTCGTCACATAAATTTCTTAATTCGCACAAACTGTGAGGTATGTAGTTGCCCACGAATTTAAGAATTTCACCTTTAATGCTATATCCCTATCCTCAGAAGCGCAGACTCTCATAATTGAGTTTTCTAACGTTTCGTGTTCTATATCGCAGTTGTGGTGCCCTATAGCTTCACCCCGAAATAACTCCTCAAAAGAGTCTCTCGAAGCGTCTAGTATCCCGTCTGTAACATATAGCATTTCATCTTTGCTATTTCTTATGATGACTAACTCCGTAATTTTACCTTCCTTCATATTGATCAACGCTCCGTTGTAAAACAGTTTCTTGGTTCCTTTAAAATCGTTTGGAATTCTGTTCTCTTCTTCTGTTTTAGTATTATCTTTAATTTCCTTGACTATCAGCTTTACTTTTCTATTTTTGTGTTTTTAATCATTTTCAAGTCTATTTCTTTCTTTATCGCTAAGGTCTGTGAAGTTCAATTTTCTTTTATACGCTTCTTTCTTATCTTGGGTGGCTGCTTGGATGTCATCATTCCACCACGCATCACTAGATATTTTTCTTACAATCCCTGTACCATACACATCGATTGCAATCCTAACAATAACATCTCGGATCATAGTCGATGCACCATCAATATCTGTATTGATTATTGGCGCCTTCCGAATTGCCGAGTTTCTGTAGATTGCCAATCTTAATTCAGGTTTTTTTTTGGTTCTCTTTCTTCTCCATCCGTGACCGAAGTTTATTTTTGAGACTAGAAGGTAATGATCATGTCCCTTGTATCTTTTACTAGATCTCCTAGTATTCCATTCGCAACAACGAAGTCGATTATACTGTGGCTGTCTCCTCTACACCAGGTGCGCATGTGGATCATCTGATGAACTTGTCCGCCAACCCATCCATTCATATCTCCTAGTAGAATTATTCTTTTGCCATGATCGCAAGTACATATAGTATCATATAAAGTGTCCCAGAAGGCGTCTCTTACCTTACTTTTGTCACCATCAACAGGGGTGTAGCACGCTATGATAAATAATCTCTGATTCCTACTTTCATTCTAACTCAGAACAATCTAGAAGATACAAATCTATTATCCCTATCAAATTGACTTGCTCTCTCATTCATAAGCAAACACTATCTTCTCCTAACTATAATTCAAGTCCGCCTTTCAACTTCCGATTATCTATCTTTGTAACGCCAAAATTAATAAACCGCAAAACCAAAAAAAAGTTCATACAATTAAATGTTTGACATAAGGACAACGCGGGATTATGCCAGAAGCGGTTGCTAACCTGAAAAACTGCACCCGTTCTTAGTGAAATCGCTGTAAAATTTCAGACGTAACCACGTCTCGCGACCGTAAGATAGGTGGTTACAGTCTGTGACGGATTTAATACGATGATCCGGTAAAACTCTCGTGCATCCTGAGGATACGGAGCGACCCAAGGACGACCGCTTTCTGTATATTTCCCTCCAGTGTCTTAGCAGCTTGTTGACACACGGGAATGCTTTTCAGGCTATTAACCAGTGAAAGCTTGGCACCACCAAGAGCTGGGCCAAAAATTCGATAACAAACATGGTTCGTTTCTCGAAGTCAAGGAGAACTATATCAGGCCTCGAGTGTGCAACAGAAACTATTGTGGAGTATATGGAGTTCCAGTATATGCGGCACTTCTAATTCTCGAGAATTGACTCGATTTCCTTGGGAGCTTTCAGTTAAGTGGTGTTAATGTTAATGCCGTAAGACTGATAGAGATAGTAAGAAAGCACTCTTAGTGCCGGATTGTGCCTTTGGATGTAGGTCTTTCCCGCATGAGTTGGACAACTAGATAGTATGTGTCCTAGATGCTCGGGGTGTACACCACACGCTCTGCAATTATCATCGGTTCAAAATGTGGCGACGATATGCTAAAATGTGAATGACCCCGTCTTGACATGCCGAAATGAAACCCTCCGTGTCCGACTTCAATCCGGGTGATTTAAGGAATGCAAACGTTAGCACACACGATATCAACTAAACCACTACATTTCTGTGGAAGATACCGCGCGTCCTCTTTTCGAAAAGCTCTTCACGGAAGTCTTTCTCCTGTGCTTTCTTAATCCAGGCTTTTAGGAGTTAGGACTCAACATATACCAGATTTGATGAATTTGGCTTACCCCTGATATTGAGGTAAAGGACAAGTGTTTCAGCAGCTTCCTCCGCCTCTTTTTACAGAAACGCTTATTTGCCCACCTCTTCATGCTTCCTGACCATTTCAAGAATAGAGTCCTGTACGTTTGCGACTACATGTGATGTAACCAAAATAATCTTGTTGTGAAGACATTAATGACTTAGTATTCTGCTATCACCTGGACGGCGTGAGATGTAAAGTCGCGGAACAGAAGACTAAAGGTGCATGCTTTTGTTCATGTGCATAACCTTTCGTGTCCCGATATCAAAGGATATAAGCACCTCCTTCGTCTATGGAACCACTCCAAATAAATAGAGTGGTACCGGGACGGAAAGCATATTAGTTGCAGATACTTCGTTCCTCGCCGATAGTTCGGAAGACCAAATCTGCCGGATAAGACGTTTGTATCTGCTTCGGAGAGTATATTTTGGATCTAATTCTCATAAAAAAATAATTTTTACTCTTACAATTCACTTTTCAAGAGTTTTTGAGCTCGCTGATTAGGAAATTTTTATTAATTAAAAAAATTCCAAGGTGGCGAATCCAGTACGGCCGCTGAAAAGTGTAAAAATTATTTTATGTCATAAAAATACGAGTTGGGTATTCAATAAAGGGTTTTTGGGGTCGCTGATTACGAATGTTCTCTTAGATTCTTAAAATTACAAGATGGCGAATTCAAAATTGCTGCTGAAATCTGTCAAAGTTATTTTACGTCACACTAATACGAAGTGACTTTGCAATACTCTGCTGATGAAAAAAGCACACAAAAACACTGGTGAACGGCATTGGGCCGCCAGTGCCGCTTCAGTGGCTGTTTGTGCTGATTTTCAGTACCCAAACGTTACTGATAAGTGATGTGACGGTCATATGATGTTCCTTTTATATTCGTCGCGTATCGGGCGGGCAGAGTTATTTATAGTACTTGACGAGAACCAACCCAATTCCCTTTTTAGAATTTTCTTGAAATTATTAACACTTTTGTTCAATTTTGTGAATTTTCGCATTATACATATTTGTAATTATAACTTATATACTAATATACTATTTTGAGGTTCAATAAAAATTTATTGACTGTTTTGACGTATCTCATTCCATTTACGAGATACGTTATATTAATTTTAATTTCAAACATTTAAAAGAAAAAGTTAGATATCCGAAATAATCGAAACCCGTAGATTCTGAATTTCTAACCTTCTCGTAGGTAATTTCGAAAAATTTTCAATTTAAGTTTTTGATTTTTAATCCCTTTCAGTTGGTCTACTTGGTAGCCTTGTCGCAAGTATAAAGGAAAATTCTACTGGCATTTAAACCGGAATCTGAGAAGCATTGGAACGGCACTCAGCAGTGGCGTTTCTGTGCATTTCATCGGAAGGGTAAAGTGTTTTCGGGGTCGCTGATTACGAATATTCTATCAATTAAACAAATTTCCAAGATGGTGAATCCAAAATGGCCGCTGAAAGGTGTAAACATTATTTGACGTCATAACAGTATGAGTTGGGTATACAACGAAGGGTTTTCGAAGTCGCTGATTTTGGATTCAAGATGTCATACACTTTGCAGTACTACTAAAAATATCCATATGATATAGCTTTGATTGATTTGTTTATGTGCAGACGCCATTAGTTTTACCCAATGTGCACCGCGAGTAGGTTGCGTGATCGGTCTTTGTACATAGACCATTTTATTCCTGATGCTTAGAAATTTTAGGTATAGCAAGGGCATTTTCAAACCTTCTGTTTAATTTTCGTCATATTTTATCGTGGCATTTCTTATCAAAGTTAAACACATTGATCTTTTCAAAAAAAATTTAAGCCCACTTAAAAAGTGCTTTAGATGTTAGTATTTAATCCATCTCTAAGCATGGACCTCATTCTGTCTGTTCTCTTAACATCCGGAGGAGTATCGTAGTTCGAATAAATCCAATAGATATCCCTCCGATCAGGTAGGCTTGTTTTTGCATTTTCATGCATTGCAAAAACGGTAAATATCCTATTGAAATCGATTTCTACGAGAAAAATGTATACAATTGTTAATTTAAATGATAAGAATTTGTAGCCGAGTAAATTATTTATTGGGTTCAAAGTATTTTTTAATTATTAGCGAGAAATCGTAGGATTAAATGCGTAGCTCCAAGCTGTATGTCAGACAATAACAGCAAATAGCTCAATTTTAAACCAAAGAAATTAATTTTTAATCAAAATAATGCATCTTTATTTTAAAAAATAATACGTTTTAACAAACGAGTGTTTTCAATCAAGTAAATTTATTTCTAACATAAAAGATGAATTTTCAACTAAAATAATGATTATTTAACTGGAATACTTGAATTTAAAAAAAAAAGAATATTTAAATAAGAAGATTAACTTCAAAAGAAAAAAAATTCATTATCTACCAAAAAAGTATGTTTTCTACTGAAAGAGTCGATTTTTTAACATCATGCGTAAATTGTCAACGAACTAAACGTATTTTCAACTGGAAAAGGCAAATTTAAATCTAAATGGTTGAAATTGATCTAGAAAAGGTCAATTTTCCACCCGAATAAGTTCAAATTTCTACTGTAATAGTTAAATTTATAATTAAAAATTTATTTTTAATAATATAGTTAAAATTTAAAAAGGGATGAATTTTCCATTAAAATTATGAATCTTTCATCATCAAAATTGTTTTAAACAAAAGAGTGCAGCTTTTAACTGCATATAGCTGAATTTTCAAAAAAAAAGTTAATTTCCTAATGAAAAATGTAAGAAAAATGTATAGTATAATTTAGAAACATTT
>JAAAKG020179323.1:0-40787 GCA_010014905.2 Druon quercuslanigerum
GAGCCCAAAAATAGCCCAAAATTCTGGTGGGTTTTATTTCTTATATTTGTCAAATTTGCTCTAGTGGAGGTGCTGGCGCCAGCACCTCCACCCAAATGTCGGTTGTTTGAGAAAAATAAAAGAGCCCAAAAATCGGCATCGGTGCCCAAAAATAGCCCAAAAATAGCCCAAAATTCAGACGTAAACGGAATATCGAAATTCGATTGTGGAGGTGCTAGCAGAACGGACCTTGATTTTGAACTTAATAGTGGCATTCTCATTCAAGTAGTTGAGCTTTTAAACAAAAGAGGTCAATTTTCAACGAAATAGTTGCACTTTTAAACAAACTGTTAAATTTTCAAGTCCAAAATACTCTTTTTGTAGAGTACAATTGAATTTTCAACAAAAAAGTTAATTTACAATTAAGAAAGGTGAATTTTCAGTCCAATGGAACGAATTTTCAACAGAACAGTTGAATTTTCAACAAAAAAGATCACTTTTAACCAAGAAAAATTAGTCTTATACAGCAACAAAACTAATTTTCTGTCAAAAAAGGCGAATTGTTCAATAAAACAGTTAGATTTTTTTACCGAAAATGATGAATAACAGAATTTTAAACCAAACATCTAAATTTTTTGAACCAAAAAGATAAATTTTCTATCAAAAGTTTAATTTTTTTACAAAATACCTAATTTTTTACCAAGTAGTTAAATTATTAACTAAACAAACAATTTTCTTTTTAAAAAAAGGAGCGAATTTTCAACAAGTTGAATTCAATAAAACAAGACGATTTTTTAAGAAAATAGTTGAATTTTCAACGTAAAAGTTTGATTTTAATCAGGAAAAATTACTTTTATATATAAGAAAATAATTTTGTATCCAAAAGACTAATTTTCAACAAAACACAGTTGATATTTTGACCGATAATGATGACTGAATAAAATAGTTTAATTTTAAACCATATATCTGAATTTTCATCGCAAAAGATAATTTTTCAACAAAATATCTGAATTTTCAATCCAAAAGTTGAATTATCAATTAAAAAGTAATATTCATCAAAAAACAACGAATTTTAAACGAGCTGAATTAAATCAAAATACGCATTACAACATTTTCATTAAAAAATGAAATAGTTAAATTTAAATTAACTTTCCACTCAGTAGTTGAATTTTTAAACAAAGAAAAAGAATTTCTAACCAATTAATTAAATTTTCAACTAAAAAGGAGAATATTCTATCAATAATATTAATTTATATACCGAAAAAAGCACGTATTTTTGACAAAATTTGTATAAAAGAATTGAATTTGAACAACAATACTTAATTTTCTACCAAACATATGAAATTTAAAAATAAATACTTTAATGATCAACAATATAGTTTAATTTTCTAGAAAAATAATTGAATGTTAAAACAAAAAAGATGAATTTTCGAAAAGTTAATTTTTTTATTGAATCTTTAATTATTCTAGTTGAATCTAGTTGAATCTAGTTAAATTTTTTGGATTAAAATTTAACTATTCTAGTCGAAGATCAATCACTTTTTTTTTAAATCAGTTTTTTTAAATATTTTTTAACTGAGTGAGTGTTTCGATTGAATATGTCATCATTTTAGTCACAAATTCATCTATTTTGTTAGAATTTTTTTTAATTCGTAATTTAACTATTCAATTTTTGTTTGGCAATTTATCTATTTTTTTATTTGGAAGTTCCTCTTTTTTGTAGTAATTAGTCTTCATGGTTTAAAACTTATATTTGTTGTTAAAGATCCATCTAATCCAGTTAAACAGTTTTCATTTCAGTTGAAAAATCATCAGTTTCGTTAAAAATTAATTTTTAACTGAACATTTGACTATTGAATTTTTTCTTTTTGAAAATTGATTTTTTAGTTGAAAATTGAACTATTGAATTGAAAATTTATATTTTCTATTGGGAAAGTTACCTTTTTGTTTAAAAGTAATCTTTTTGGATTAAAATTCATCTATTTTTTGTTGAAAGCTGATCTTTATTAGCTTAAAATTAAACTATTTTGTTGAAAATTTCTTTGTTGTGTTGGAAAATTGTCGTTTTTTGATAGAAAATTCAAAAGACAATTAAAATTTGTTTGAATTATTATTCACATTGATGGACTTTATAGACAAATTCAAAAAATTAATATTTAGGAGCTTTTAATCTGAAATGTTTTAGGGAATTTTAATAGATTCCAAGGACTTTTTAAAAAAAATTAATTTTTTTAATTTAAAGTGATTTTAAAGCTTTTGAAATATTTTTCGATAAAGAATTTTCTAGAATTTCTAAAGATATGGAACGATTTGACAGGACGTATGAGGTTTTAAAATATTTTTAAAGATTTCACGTTATTGTGTAAGATTTCTGAGGATTTCAATGATTTTAAGGTATTTTAAAACTCTTAATGTACTAATATTGTAAAGATATTTAAGCGATTTCAAGGGATATCTTAGAGTTTTAATAATTTTGAGGGATTTTAATATTTGAATGGATTTCAAATTTTTTTTCACCAGATATGATGGATATCCTGAGGTTTCGAAGATTTTTTCAATTTATTTGGAATTCGCCCTGCATTCTTATTAATCTATCTTAAATCCTTTTAAATTATCTTGAATTCTTCTAAACTCGCTCAATTCTACATAATTTAATTCATTTTTCCTTATTTTTAATTGTTTTCAATTTACTTGATTGCTTTTTAAATTCAGCTTGATTTTTTTGTGATTTTCATCTAAATTTTCTCATTTTTTTTTTAAATTTCTCTAAATACACGAAAAATTTATTTAATCAATCAAATTCTTTTAGATTCTTAAAATTGTTTTAATTCATTTGAATTCTTTTGTATCTAACGTAAATTGTTTTGTAGTCATTAGTCACTTCTTGTGATCCTGAAATCTATTAACCTCACCTTGAATTCTTAGGAATTTCATCAAATTATTTTAATTCGCTTGAGTTTGTCTAAGCTTATATCAAAGTTACTGATTTCAATGAATTTTTTAAATATTATCAAATCGTTTTAAATTCTTTTGATTTTTTTAAAATTAACCTTGAATTTTCATCGAATTCTTCTCTTATGTTAATTTCATCTAAATTCATTCCAGTTTTGCGGAAATCAAATGAATTTTTAACATTTTTAACATTTTTTTCCAATTCATTTAAATTATTTTGAATGTAACTTGAATTCTGCTGAAGTCTTCTGAATGTATGACGCTTTGAGACCGATAAAAATACCCTATTGGCGTGACAAAAAGTACCCTTTGGTCCCTATATTTTATCCCATAGGTACTGTGAGGCCTGCATTGAATTTTTAATGTTTGCAGCTTAAAATGATCTGCAGCTCACTTTTTGTTACTTCAAATGAAATCATGTTTAAGCTTTAGAGTTTGAATTTTTTAGTTTCATTAATTTCATTGTCTGAAGTCTAAAATTGTCACTCAAAAACTGAATTTAATTTCAGGTCCTGACGCAAGAACAACAACTAGCAGCTGCACGTCTTGTGCAACAACAACAAGCGCAAATTCAATTGCAACAAGCGCAGCCTTCAACTTCGGGAGGAGGAGCCTCCTCATCACAAATCCATCAATTGCCTCAATCAGCAGTTACAGCGACAACGACAACCGTTGCTCTGACACCTATAAAAACAGTGTCTGCCATTGCTTCCGCGTCCGGCACTCTAACGGCAACGACGCCCATCAAGACCCGGCCAGGAACGGCCCTCGCGATGCAAGAAGCTCGATCAACACCGACTGTTGTGAGTGTGGCAAATATATCATCAGCGCCGCGAATAGCGACCGTCAGTCTAGTATCCGCAGCTCAGAATTCCAGCGCCACAGCGCCCAAGGGTATCGTCGGTGTGACGATGGCCACCGCGGGTGGAAAACAACTGACCACCGCCCAGATACAATATTACCGTCAGCAGCAGCTTCTCAAGCAGCAGCAACTGCTCAAGCTTCAGGCTCAAGGCGGCGCACAAAAGGTGGCCGTTTCCGGATCTGTAGCCGCGGCGGCTCAACAACGAGCTGCGGCTCTGATGAAACAGCAGCAGCAACAGCAGGGCGTTTCAACGAGTGGAACTGTTCAAACGGCTGGTGGTGGCAAGCAACCGGTGACGAGGCTCTCTGAAACCGATATGGCTGCCTTGATTAAAAGACAGAGTGCAGCAGCAGCAGCATCGGCGGCTTTGCAGCAGCAGCAGCAGCAGCAGGGCAAAACTGTGACGCAAGTTCAAGTGCCAACGCAAACGGCACTAACGGCAACGCAGATTTTTGCCCAGGCCGGATTACAGATGCAGGCGAATAATCCATCGTCGCCGGTGGCACTGGTGAAGGCGCCCGGGATGACGGGTGTGCGAGCTACTCCACAGCAGCTCCGACAACTTCAGATTCATCCGCATCTGTTGACGCAGAGGAAATTGCCGGGGCAGAAGGTGACGCAGTTGGCGCAGGTGACGGGAAAGGCTGGCGTTCAGGGACAATTGATTCTTCAGCAGAAGCCGACGATGACGGTTCAACATTTGCAGCAGGTGATGAAAGGTGTACAGCCCTCGGGGGTTCAGCAGTTCACTCATGTGAGTATCTGATTTGTTTAATTTAAATTTAGTGTGGAACAAAAAAATTAGTTGATTCAATTAATAATTTTTTTAAGTTGAAGATTAATTTGAAAATTAATCACTTTGTTTGAAAATTGAACTATTTTCTTCAAAATCCGTTTCTTTCTTTTTTTTTCTTCAAAATTAATGTTTTTAACTATACATTTTTGACTTCCATTTTTTGTTGGAAATTGATATTTTTTAGTAGAAAATTCAAGTATTTGTGACAAATATTGAAAATTGAAGTATGTCGTTGGAAATCCAATATTTCATCATTTCAATTGAAAATTCATTTTTTTCTTATTTGTAACTAAACATGTGATCATTCTAGTAGCAAACTTAACTATTTTGCTAAAAATCCGTTTTGTTTTGTTTTTTTTCTAATTAAAAATTAAATTTGAACGGAAAATTCAGTTATTCTATTTTTGGATGAAAATTCAAGCATTTGTATTAAAATTTACATTTTGCTTTTAAAAACTTAACTTGTTTGTATTGAAATTTATGTACTTTCTGGAAAACTGGCCTTTTTGTAGAAAATTAAAATTTATTGTTGAAGATTCATATTTTTGACATAAAATGCAATTATTCCAGATTAAGATTTATTATTTTAGTGGCAAATTCATTAGTTTCGTTGAACATTACTCTTTTTAACTGAAAATCTAACTATTACATTTTTAGTTGAAAATTGATATTTTCTAGTTCAAAATTCAACAATTTTGATCAAAGTTGTCTTTTTTAATGGAAAATTCAACTACTTTGTTGAAAATTCACGTATTTTTCTAAAAAAATATTTTTTATTTGTAAAATGTTATCTTTGTCTTTGAAAATAATCTTATTCTTTAAAAATTCTTCTTTTCGGTTAAAAATTCAAGTATTCCACTGAAATATTTATCATTTTAGTTGAAAATTCATCTTTTATGGTGGAATTTTAATTTTTTAAACTGAAAATTTAACATTTCTTCCAGTTGAATATTCGTTAATTTTACTTAAAAAAATTCATCGCTGGTTGCACATTCGTCACGTTTGGAATAAAGTAATCTTCTTAGTCCGAAATTAATCTTTGTGGTCAAAAATTCAATTATTCTAGGTGAATATTCATCATTTTAGTTAAAAATTCTACTTTCTAGTTTAAAATTCAACTATTCCAGTTAAAAATGTCGTAGTTGTAGTTGAAAATTCATCTATTTAGTTAAAAATTAATTTTTTTAACTTGAATCTTTTTGTTAGAAAATTCAACTATTTCAGTTAAAGATCCAATGTTTAGTTTAGGATTCGTATGTTTGATTTTATATTTTTAACTGGAAATTTAACTCATTCTAATTGAAAATGCTATAGTTGTAGTTGAAAATTCATATGCTTGGTTAAAAATTAATTTTTCTAACTAAAAATGTCACTATGTATTTCATTTTTGGTTGAAAATTATTATTTTTTTAGTTTAAAATTCAAATATTTGGTTGCGAATTAATCTTCTTCAATTTAAAATTCAACTATTTCGTTAATAGTTCATGTATTTTGTTAAAAAAATGTATTTTCTGTTAGAACATTGATCCTTTTATTTAAAAATTAATATTCTTATTCAAAAAGTCATATTTTTGGTTAAAAATTTTAACTATTCCAGTTTAAAACTCATAATTTTAGTTGAAAGTTAATAACTTTCATTAATTGATTTTTTCGCGTTGTAAATTAATTATTTCAAATGAAATAATGGGGGATTTTTAAATTTTAACAAATTCCGAGTTAATACTGGACATTTTTGAAAAGAAAAAAAATGCTGAATTGGAACAGGAAATTTTTCCAAATAATTATCATTCTGACTTGAAGCAGGGAATTTGTTCAATTTTAACCAATTCTGAATTGAAACTGTTATTTATAAAAGAATTATCATTTTTCTAGGAACAGGGAATGTTAAAATTTAAATAAATTCCGTGCTGGAACAGGAAATTTGTTAATAGAATGAATTCTAATTCTAAGTTAAAAAGGGCTATTTTCGAGATAGAAAAATTAAAATTATGAATTGGAGCAGCGAATTTTACAAAAAAAAATCTAATTCTTATTTTAAACGGAAATATTAGAAAATTACTTCCGGATTTGAACAAGGAATTTTCAATATTTAACCAATTCTGGAACTTATCTAGGAGAATAGCGATTCTCAATGGAATATTGAATTTTTCCAACAAGATTATTGCTCTCTGTTGAAACGAGAATTATAATTTTTGCAATTAGTTGAAATGGAAAGTTTTCGAAAAAATTAAAATTCTGGATTTGAAACGGGAATTTTTGGAAAAGAATTTAAAGTCCGGATTTAAATAGTGAATTTTTAACTAATTCTGAGCTGGAATTAGAATGTAAAATTGCTTAATATGGTATAATTTTTGACATTTTTAAATTCATTGATTAATTCTTCAATTTAGAGCATTGAAAATTATAACGTGGATTCATATTTTTCGAACTGAATCTCAATCTTTGAACTGTACAATTTATAAAAGTTTAAAGTACCTAATTTGGTAGTTTAATTGCATTTAATTTAAGATTGTGCAGTTAAAGTGTTACCAGCTTACATCTTAAGCGTGCAAATTATCTAGTAACTTTTAAACTTGAATTTTCAAGGTTTAAAAGTCCAGAGTTTCACTTGGAGTGCTTTAATTTGCAGTTCAGTTTTTAATACTTGGAATGAAACAATTTTTAGATTTAGTCTTCGACTTTTTCAATCACATTGGCCGTGAAAAATATTTGTAAACCGGGAAATGACTGGGAATTTTTTGCTGTGATTAAAACGGCCGTCACCTTTTATAAATGGAAGTATATTGCACCCTTTATTTTTTTAATTTGAAATAAAACTTGAAGCTTTCTAAAGATTTTTAAACTTATTAAAATGAAAATAATTCAACTTTTAATTTGAACAGTGGTATTTCAGTCGTTTACAAAATTGTATTTGGAGCTGGAATTTATCCAAAATAATAATAAGGAATTTTCGAATTTTAATCAATTCGCAGTTGAATCTCGTATTTATCCAAAAGAATTATAATTTTTCTTGGAACAGGTAATGTTAAAATTGAAATAAATTTCGGGCTGGAAGAGGAAATTTTTTAATAGAATAAATTCTAATTTTAAGTTAAAACAGGATATTTTTTTGAATTGAAATAATGAACTCTTTATCTTTTTAATTTGATTTAGGTCTCAACTGGACAGGCAGTTTCTCAAGCAGGCCAGGTTGTTCTGGCCAAGTCGCCAATGCAAACTCGAGTAATCCCCGTGTCATCAGCCATGAAGCAGACAATTCAAGTAGTGACTGCGAGCAGTGCTCAGTTACGACAATCAAGTCCTTCTCAGGGAAAGCCAATCATGGCTACAGCCAGGGGTAGTCCTGGGCCCAGCCAAGTAAGACTTCAAACCATAAATCATCCAACGCACTCTCAACAAGTGCAACAACAACAGCAACAACAACAGCAGCAGCAGCATCATCATCATAATCAACCAGATTCACAATAAAATCAAGGCAGCACAATGACATTTTGTTGGGTCAAAGGTGTGAGACGTTTGAAGAAAAACGTTTCTATCAGATGAACAATCGTAATCGAAGGTTTAACAAGAACATTCCATAAAATGAAAGCATCAAGCAACATATTTTTCACAATAATTGCTCTGTAAATCGTGTTGTAGTAGTCAAACGCTCTCTTTCTCTCTCACTCTCTCGTGCTCATTTTCCAGTTTTTATTTGACTTATTTTAAATTTAAGACTTTAATTTAATTTTTTTAATTTGAAGTCTATATTTATTTAAAAGGAGAATTTTAAGACTGCTTTTGCCCGAGATTGGGGGGTTTCAGTCATCAGAGATTTATTGCAGTAATCTTTCATAAAACATTCCTACGAAAAGTGGCACTTTCTTAATTAATTTGAAATGTCACTTGCTAAAGAAGAAAGAGTTTGAATACTCTAAAGAAGATAATAATTAAACTTGGGGGGAGGGGATGTTGTCACGTTGTTATCTTTGTAAATAGAATCGATTTCTCTGTGAAAATATCTTGTTAAACTCTGCAAAAATTGACTTTTCCTTCTTAAATATTATAATATATTATTATTAAGAAATCTAGGGTAAATAAGTGTTCGTATTTTTGTTCGAATGTCAAATAACAAAATTTCAAGTATTCAGTTTGCAAATAACTTATGGTAAATATTGGCTTTAATTCTCTGAAGCGGAAAACTAATTTTTAAAAGGTCTTTTAGTCTCATTTGTCATTAAAAATATAGTTTATTGTTTTTTTTTTTATGAAAAATAAGAGCCGTGTACAAATATCGATGTGGGAGTTAAATTAATTGTCCTAACATGTCAAAAAGAAAGCAATTACTTACTTTTTTTGTAAGATACTTTACATTGAAGTTAAGAAGCATGTATTATAGTAACAATGGCTATGTTATATAGAGAAAAGTAAATGGCGTTTATTATTTATTCGTAAAAAGCGTCGCAGAAGAATCGAATAATTTAGGGATTAATAGTTGCAAGGGAAATTTGGAACTAATTGGTGTGGAAGAAATTGCTTTTTGTGTCTCCGCGTTAACTTTTTGACTCTGGAGATACTGTGTAGCATATGAGAAAAATCAGAACGTTGTGGAAACGATCTGACTCGTGTAATCTAACCAATTTTGTGCATAAAAGTATTGTTATGGAGAAGTTTGTAAGAAAATGAAGTAAAAGAAAAACATTTAATTATGGTGGTTTTTATTTCGTGATCCTTTTTGTTTGTTTATTTTGATTATATAATTTATGGTTAATTCCTTTTTAATTATTACAGGCTGGAAGAATTTTCAACGTGCAAATATAAATTTTCACGGAAAAAATTTAATATTTGATATTTAAACCAGAAAAATGTTTATTTTAAAATAAAAGATAGTTGAATACTACTAAAAAAGATGGGTTTTTATGAAAAATTTTGAATTTTCAAGTTAAAAAAATCATTTTCAACCATAATGTTACATTTTTGTCAACAATATAATTATTTCCTACCGAAAAAGACCTTGATTTTCCTCACTAAAATTAGAAATCATTGATTGGAATAGTTGAATTCGCAATCAAGGAGATGAATTTCTACCAAAAAGTGCGATTGTCAACTGAAAAAATCAAATTGTAAAACAAAATTTAAATACTGAATTAATTTTTAGTTTAAATTAACAAGATCAATCTTAACCAAGAATTGTGTGGGTTAAATTTTGATAGAGAATTGATTTTCAATAAAGAAAAATTTTCTAACAATTTTGAATTTTCTATAAAACTTTTCTATAAAATCCTGAAAGTAGAGTTTTGAATAAAAAAAGTTAAATTACAACCAATTAATTGAACTTTCAGTAAAAAAGTAAATTTTTCAGTTTAAAAAAATAATTTTTAAGAAACAAAAAATGATTTTTTAGATAAAATTATGAATTATCAACCAAAAAAATTAACTTGTAAGAAAGTTCAACTTTCAATTAAAAATCGAATTCTTTTTTTATATAGAAATAAGAGCATTTTATGATGGTTGTCCAAATTTGGTTGTTGTACTCTTGGTTTTGTTTTCAGGAATTCTTTACATCAAGTGAAATTTTCAGTTAAAAAAGTTGAATTTTCAATAAAAAAGTAAACGAATTTTACACAAGTAACTTTTGAATTTTCAAAACAAAGAGACGAATTTTTTACAAAACAGTTACATTTTCAACCTGGAAAGACTAGTTTTTGAACAAAAAATGTAATAGTTGATATTTAAATTAAGGCCAACAATCTTTTTATTTAAAATTAAAAAACAGTTAAATAAATTTAAATTTTGAAGAAAGTATTTTAGATTTTGAAACTTTGTGATTTTCTAGGAAAATTGAAAATTATGTAGATTTTGAAAATTTTGAAGCTATTTAATGTTTTTGAAAGGTTTAAAAAAAATAAAAATTCGGGATATTCCGGCGAACGTTTGAAATTATTTTTTACATTCAATAATAATATTAGGAAAATATTTGAAAATAAAAACAAATTTAAATGTATAAGCAACAATTGAACAGTTCTTAATTGAGGAAAAATTTGAGTAAGTATCAGAGATTTAGAAGTTTTAAAAATATTAAAAATAATTCGAATGATTTTGGATCATTTGAAAAAAAGTCTTAATATTCCTAGAAAAATTGAAAATTATTTTTTAGTTTTGAGAAATTTGTTTGAAGGGAATATTTAGAGGGATTTCAAAAGATTTGCAACATTTTCAAAAATGAATTTGGACGACTAAATTAAAATTTTTTTAATTTGCAGAATTAAAAAAAAAATAGGAAAAATTTGAATCTTTAGAAGTTTTGAAAAAAAATCGAATATAATTTGAAAATATTTTAAAAATGTTAAAAATGTTAAAACAAAATGTAAATTTTTAAATATTTCTAAATAAAAATTTAAAGTTTTTTAGCGGTTTAAAAGCTTTCATGGCAATACAAATAATTCCTAAGATTCCTGGGAAAAATTTTTATTTTAAAAAATTTAACCTATGAGAATGTTTAAAAAAATTAAGATTTTCAAAATTATCAGAAAATAATCCTTTTATATCTTACGGCGATTTTTTTAAATTTTCAAGTAATTTAGGGAAAAATTCGAATCATTTTACAAGATATTTAGAAGTTTTGAAAGTGTCAAAAATAATCTGAAAAGATTTCAAAAAGCTTAAAACAAAATGTAGAATTTTAAGAGTTAATAATAAAATTTTGAAGCTTTTAAGGATTTTCAAAATCTTAAGATAATAATAAAAACTACTAGGATTCCTGTGAAAATTGTAATGCATTTTTATTAAAACAAAAAATAATTCTATGAGAGTTAAAAATTATTTTCAAAATTGTCAGAAAAGAACCCGGAAGATCTTAGGACAATTTAAAAAAAATTTTAAACAATTTTGGTGAAAATATTATTGATTCTAATAGGTGTTTGGAATTTCTCAAGAAATTAAAAAAATAAATTAAAATTTGAAAAGATTTCAAACCTTTTAAAACAAGATGTAGATTTTTAAATATTTCTAAATAAAATTTTTAAGCTTTTTAAGGATTTTGCAAGGTCTCAATATAATAAAAAAAATCCTAACATTCTTGGGAAAATTTTACATGATTTTTTATTTTAAAAATTTATTTTATGACAATACTTTGTTATTTTCTTAAATTTTCATAAAAGAATCCGGAAGATCTCAAGGCAATTGTTTTGATTTTCAAACAATTTTAGGAAAATATTAAAAAGTTTAAAAAGTATTTCAAATATAATTTTAAGCCTTGAAATTATAAAAAAATTTCTTAAAAAAAAGTATTGTTTGAAGATATCTAAATAAAATTTTCAAGCATTTTAAGGTTTAATATATCTGAAAAATTAACTTTAATAGAATATTTATTTTAAAATATTTCGAAAAAAATGTTTATGAATAACAATTGAACAATTATTGATTTGCAACTATTTAAAATAATTTATTTTTTAACTAAAAAAGGGGAAAATTTAAACAAAAATTGTAAACGATTAATTTACATAGTCCGGTGGATAGTGACTATTTTTAAGTAAATAATCATTTCTGAAGTAATTTTTTCCAGTCTTGAAAATACAGATTTTCTTACGATTTTTTCCTTTAAAAAAAAGGTAAAAATATGATTCAGGTCAAATCCTGTCATTTTTAACCAATAAGAATAATTTTGAACTAAAAGAGACGAATTTTCAGTCAGTTGGTCGATTTTTCTTCTAAAAAAGACAAATTTGAAACAAGTCAAAAATATCGAACTTTTAAGTTAATTAATTTTCAATTAAAAAAAAAACAACTGAACCAAAGAAGATTTTAAAATAAAACCCGTCGAATTCAGCCAAAGAGGAAGAATTTTTAACTAAATAGTTAAATTTCCAAATAGAAAAGATCATTGTTAAAATAAAAATAAAATAGTTATTTTTCCTGTTGGCAAAATTAATTTTCAAGCGAAGGAAAGACAAGTTTTCAACAAAATTGTTAAATTTCCAATCAAAGGGAAGATTCTTCAACCGATATTGTACTCTAAATATTTAGTTTTTTTCTTTTCAAACTTTATAAACCACATTTTTACTTTATGAATAAACCAACAATTTTTATTGATAATTTGTATTAAAAAAGTTATTTTTCAATTATTGGATTCGAATTTTCGCGGAACTTTGACTGGACCAATAGCGCCACGTAGCGGTTGGGTTAAGTATTTATTTAAATAAACTCATTTTAAAATTTTAAATAAATTAAATTAATTAATTGAATAGCTCTTAGGAAATAAACAATAATGTTGAAATAAATATTACTGAACAATTATTATTATCTAGTTATCAAAAAAATAAAGGGTTCCACGCAATTGGTATTATTGTTTGACCCTCGGCGTGCAGACATCTTGGATTTTTCCCGCCAAACCTGAAATACGAAGAATTATTCTTTTGTAAAGGTGGCGACATTGGAACATGGCTGAGACGTTATTTGAGCGGGAAAACCTGCCATGTGACAGTCGAAACTCGGCAACAAGCGTGAGCGGTTCAACTAACCAGTGACCATTTTTGGCTTCTTTTGGAAATGTTTATTGAAAATTAATGTAATTTACAAGTGTGTGTTATATTTTTGACTAAAAATGGAGAATATATCGGAAGCTTCTGTGATTCAGTCTAATAATCCGAGTCCGGTACTCGACATCACAGAAGATTCGGGCTTTTCCAGCATTTCGGGATCCAATCCAGGTTTGTTTCTTATTCTTTCTAACAAAGGGTCAAGCCTTTGTATTATAACGGTCATAATCGCCCATGTTGTAATTATTATAATTTTATTTCTTATTTGATTCTAAACAAAAGATTGTTGAAAATTATCGATAATATAGTGAACTTAATTGAAGTTTAATAGTTCATCATAACAGTGAATAATTTCATGTTTTTGACTGCGATGTACCAAAACCCGCCAAACTAAAAAATGATAAAACTCATTAAAATTGAAATCATGTATCATGCCTCAATCGCTTATGCAATTTTTTCGCTTTTATCAATTTATTCCGGAATTTTGAACTTGACGAATATCATCCGAAAAGGTGAAATGTTTACGCTTTGAAATGTAAGAATATTTTAGACTGAATTTGCTTGTGACCTTAGTGTACATTTTATTTACGTCTCAAAAACGCGAGTGTCTACACTACCTGGAAAACCTGGAACTGTCAGGTAATTTTTATATACCTGGAAAAAACCTGAAATGTCAGAGATTTTTTTTTAAGTCAGGGCATTTTTTTACACAGGGTGCTTTTTTAAATTTAAATATATAATTTGTTAACAATGATTCTTCCTTTATTAGTGTATCTTTGTATTACTGTATTTAACTATTCTTTTTTTTAAATAAATATTCGTATTTTTTCGTTAAATTGCATCTTCTTGGTTCAAAATATCTGTTCGGTTAAAAAAAAATTCTTTGTTACAATTTTTGTTCACGAAAATGTAATTGCTATTCCAATTAAATATTCCACCATTTAAATTAAAAATCAATATATTTGGTAACATTCATTTTGTAACTACAAATTTAATTATTAAATTTTTTTGTTGAAAAATGATCTTCTAATTAGTTTTGTTTTTGATTAAAAATGGTTATTTTTTAAACTGATAAAGTAACTTTTCCAATTGAATATTCCATCATTTTAGTTGAAAATTAATCTCTTTTGTTACACATTCATTTTTTTGACTAAAAATTTGAATTTATCTTTTGCCTAAAAAAATTTTTTTAAAATGAAATTCATTTAATTTGTTAAATATTCGTCTTTTTTGGTAAAATTTAATCTTCTGGTTGGACATTAATTTTTTGGAATAAAAGTGTAACTATTTAATTTTTTGTCGATAAATTATCGATATATATATTAAAGACACATAATTAAAGACACATAATTTTAGTCGTAAATTCATCTTTTTGGTTTAAAATCCCACTATTTGGGTTAAAGATTCATCACTTTATTTGAAAATTATCTTTTTTTTAAATAGTTAATTAGCTGTTTTTACTGAAAATTTAATTATTCCAATTGAATGCAGATATTCCGTCATTTTAGTTAAAAATTCATCCCTTTCGTTGAACATTAATTTTTTTCTCTGAAAATTTAATTATTTAATTTTTGGTTGACAATTTATCTTTTTTAAATTCATGTATTTTGTTTTAAAAAAATTTTTTTGGCAGAGAATGATTTCTTTAAATGTTAATCTTATTGTTTAAAATTTTATTTCTTTTGTTGAAAATAATTTTTTCCTAACTGAAAATGAATATCCTATTGCAGTTAAATATTCCATAATTTTAGTTTCGCCATTTTTTGGTTGAACATTTATTTTCTCACCTTAAACCATAATTATTTAAGTTTTGTTTGATAATTCATCTTTTTTAAATAAAAATTATTTTTGTTGTAAGTTAAACTATTTCAACTATTCAATTATTTTTTGTTCATCTATTTTGTAAATTTTTAAAAGTTCCTAATTAGAAACCATATAATTTTTAAAGTTTTTAGCATAATTAAAATGTAAAGGTTCATAATGTTTCTCGCAATATTTAAAATACTCTAATTTTTAACGGAGAAAATGACAATGATTTTTTAAAATAGGAATTTCATTTTTTTGTAAAAAAAATCTATCTAGTTTTAAATACTACGTGATGTGCTACTTATTAATAATATATTTATTACCTTTAAAATTTCTATAATTTTAATTCAAAATTATGACTTTGAATGCTTGAAAATTAAGGTTTTTCTTAATTTAACTTTTAGATTGATTCTTGGAGGTTTCAAATTATTTTTTTCACAGGTTTTAATTTTGCAATTAAAATGTAATTGGTTGAATGTTGAAAAGTTTAATAAGCAAATTAAAATTATTAGTTTTTAAGTGAATAAAATTTACTTCAAATAATTTAAATTTTAATGGGTTTAATTTAAAAAAAGTTTTATAATCACAGTTTTTGGTAACTATACATTTCGTTAATTTTAAATGAAGTTATCATCAGTTTAAGTTTCAAGGTTCTGGAGTAGAATTTTAATTTTAATGTTTCCCATTTAAAATTGCTATTTATTTTGAAAGTTTATTGAGTATAATTCAATTCATTCTTTGATATACTGAAAAAATTTCTAATTAGCTTTAATGTCAAATTATAATTTCGTTATGTAATAACAATCTAAAATTCTAAAATCGAATTGCTTTGAATTTAGAATTGTTCAATTCAAAAGTTTTTAATTTTTAATTATTTAATTGTGAATGCTTTAATTTATAAATAAGAAAATTTAAATTCCTTCGATTTTTAAGTGACCTAATCTTAAAATATTAAGTTTGTGAGATTTTGACTTTGTCCTATTTTCTAAATTTTTAATCTGAAATCATTCAGTTTCATGATTCTTCAATTTAAAATAAATCTGTTTACTTTGCAGGGCTTCGATTCAGAAATTATACAATTTGTTTCCCTTTTCTGATTAAATTGCCAAAAAATCTTTCAATAATCTTTTTAATTTCAGAAGCCTTCAATTCGAAATTATTAATTATTCTAAAAAAAATGTAAACAGAATATTAGAAAATTAGTTTTATAATTGATTTCGGAATTTGCATTTTTTTCATGTTAGGAAATAAAAATCCGTGTAATTACTGTTAGTCTCTAATAACTCTGAAAACTAAGTTTCTCTTTGAGAAACACAGTTTTTTTTATTTTACACCGGAAAAAATCACAAATATTTACTGGGAGACGAAAATTTGAAAAATATTGGCTACCCTGGAATGTCATCCTTTTTCTAGTAATATATACCGATTTTGAAAAAGCAAAATATCTTCCAGAATTGACAGATGGTAATCTCGTCGATATAATACCGATCTCAAAAGAAGAGGAAATTGCTCGTGCTCTTTTGGAAAAGGAAGAGAGGAAGGCGGAAAGGAAGCGAAAGCGAGAGGAAGAAGTGGCTCTAAAGCAGATTGCTGATCAAGAATATGATCGTGAACTTCAAGAACATCGCTACAAAAGTTTGATGCATCTTCTTGATCAAAGCCAGTTTTATTCCAATTTCATCATGAAGAAGATTGACGATACTGTCGATCCAAAGTTGGCAGGCGCAAAGAAAAAGGGCGGCAGGCCTAAGTCTAAACCAAATGGAAACTCGATGGTTTCACCGCAAAAATCTAAAAAGGCAGGCTCTAAAAACAAGAAAGAAGATTTACGAGAATACGTTTCTGATGATGTAAGTCAACATTATTTATTATTTAGCTCGACCTCACACTCATTCACCCCCTTTCGTCCTTTTTTAGGAACTCGTTTTTCCCCCTGCTTTAAAAAAAACTCACCCTTCTCGTTTTTATTTTTCGCTCAGTAAGAAAATCCAATTGTTTTTGGGTTGAAAGTTCATTCTTTTCTATTTAAAATTCTGTAATTACATTCTTGGTTTCTTTATTAATTAATTTTATTAATTTTTATTTCAAGAAAAACCTTTTGCAATTTTTTGCTCTTTCAGATTTTTTTCGACTCAATTTTTCAAAAAATTGATTTTTTACGTTTTATTCACTTACTCCTGATTTATCCCGACTTGGAACAGAGAATTTTGTAAAATAATTATCGTTCAGATTTAGAAGTAATAAGTAGTTTTTTAGAAATTCCTTCAACTGAAAATTCAACTGTCCATTTTTGTTGAAAATTAACCTTTTTTCTAGTTCATGGTTTAAAAATTTGGATCCAAGTTTGTCTTTTTTAATTCAAAATTCAATTATTTCGTTGAAAATCCACATATTTAGTTAAGAAATCGATTTTTTGTACTAAATCCGTTTTTTTTGTTGTTGTTAAAATGTGGATTCTTAACAGAAAATCTAACCATTCTATTTTTTGCTGAAAATTTATCTTTTTGCATAAAAATTCAACTATTTGGTTGAAAATGGATATTTTTCATTTAGAAATTAAGCTAGTTGTTTGAAAATTTATTTACTTTGTGGAAAACTCGCTTTCTTGCAGAAAATTTATTTTTGTGGCTGAAAATTCTTCTTTTTGGTATAAAATTCAACTATTCCAGTTGAAGATTCATCATTTTAGTTAAAAATTGATCAGTCTGATCGAAAATTAACTCCTTCATTTGAAAATTTGAATGTCTCTTTTTGGTTGAAAATTGATCTTTTCTTGTTAAAAATTGAACTTGAAAATTCAAGTATTTCGTTAAAAATCCAGATATTTAGGTAAAAATCGTTATTTTTTTTGTAGAAAATTATATTTTTCCTTCCAAGTTAATCATTTTGTTTAAAAATTCGTTTCCACGTAAAGATTTACAATTTTATCTTGTTTAAAAATTCTCCTTTTTCGATAAAAATTCATTTATTTCGGTCAAATGTTTATTAGTTTAGTTAAAACAATTTTTTTAGGTTGGAAAAAAATTACTGGATTAAAAAAGTCAATCTCTTTTGTTAAAAACTGAGTTTTCTAGTAGGAAATTCGTCTTTTTTGGTAGGAGTTAAACTTATTGGTTGAAAATTGATCTTTTTGGTCAAAATTTAAATTATTCTAGCAAAAGATTTATCATTTTAGTTGAAAATTCATCTTTCTGGTTTGAAATTCATTTATTCCAGTTAAAGATTTACAATTTTAGTTGAAAACTCATGACTTTGTTTGAAAATATTACTTTTTTGTGGAAAGTATTTTTTTAACCAAACATTTTACTTATTCCATTTGAATATTCCATAGTTTTAGTTGAAAATTCATCTGTTTAATTAAACATCAATTTTTTTAACATAAATTTTATTACTTAAGTTTAGGTTGACAATATATTTTTCAGTAAAAATTTATTTTTGACCAGGAATTGACTGGGAATTGGAAATCGTCTCGCGAATCGCGACCATGTAAAAACTCCTATTTAATTGAAAATTTAATTATTTTGATGCAAATTCAGCGATTTGGGAAAACGTAATCTTCCTTGTTCGTAAATTCAGCTCCTTGGTTGAAAGTTAAACTACTTTATGAAAAGTTCATTTTATTGCTACAGGATTGAACTATTTGATTGAAAATTCGTTTTGTTTTTAATGAAGTTATTTAACTGAAAATTTAATTATTCAATTTTTGGTTGAAAATTTGTCGTTTTTAGTTGAAAATCCGGGTATTGATTTTTAATTTATTCATATATTTTGTTTGAATTTTTTTTCTGCAGCAGAAAATTTAATTTAATGGCCTTTTTTAGTAAAAATGAAACTATTTCGTTGAGAATTCATATATTTCTTTGAAAATTTCTCTTTTTTTGTAAAAAAAATTAATCTTTTTGTTTGAAAATTCATGTTTTTCGTTGGAAATTCATCAGTTTGGTTACAATTTTAGTTGTTTAACTGAAAATTTGACTTCCATTTTTCGTGGAAACTTGATCGATTTGAGTTAAAAATTCAACTATTGAATTTTTAATTAAGAACTCCTGCTTATTGGTTAAAATTCATTTAAGTGGCTGAAAGTCGACCAGGAATTTGATAAATATGTAGAAAAAAAAGTTTGATTTTAACAATTTTTTAAAATTAATTAATTCAATTGTAAAAAATATCGTTTTAAAGTTTTCAAATTGAACTGTACATTGAGGATTAACAAGTGAATAGTAATAAAATTGAATTTACAAGACGATTCGGAAATAGTACAAAATTTAAGAATTATCAGTCTTGGTAGATAAACAGATGTAAACACTCAATTTAGACGTTATAAACTGTTTTCAATTTTCAAAAAACTTCAAAATAATATACTCATATTTATTAATGATCGATTCATTTATTTAATAATTACCCAATCCATTTATTATGATTAATTAATTATTATATTCGAATTTATTAAATTTCAGGCATTGTTTTTTTGTTGAATTATTGAATTTTGATGAGAAAATAAATATTGAATGCCTGTTATTCCTAGAAAAAATTCGAGTAAGCTCATTTGATGAAAAAATAAATATTGAATGCCTGTTATTTCTAGAATAAATTCGAGTCAACTCATCTTTTTTGGTCAAAAAATTGATTACTTATTTGAAAGTTTAATTTATTTATTAAAAATTCGTTTTATTGGTGAAATATTTAACTATTTAATTGTAAATTCAGGTCTCTTCTAAAAAATGTTACATTTTGCCTTAAAAATTCCACTATTTGGTTGCAATTGCAACTGTTTTTGTTCGAAGAGGTTTTGTAAATTAAAACTTGACGTTTTGGTTGAAAATTCATATTTTTGTTAAAAATCTAATTATTTGGTTAAAAATATATCACCTTAACATCTCATTTGAATTTTATATTTAATTTGAATTTTTAATTTAATGTATTTTGACGCATATTGTTGGAGGTTTCAACTATTTTGTTAAAAATCCTTCATTTGTTAAATTCATCATTTTCGGACAAAAATTCAACTGTTTTGGATAGAAATTTTGTCGAAAATTCAACTGCCGTCTAAAAAAATCGTCTTTTTGGCTTGAAATTTCAACTGCTTGATTTAAAATTCAACTAGTTTGGTTAAATTAATTTTTTGTTGTTGTTAAAAATACGATTATTTCGTTGAAAATTCGTCATTTTGATTTGCAAAAATATCTTTTCAGAAAATTAAATTCTTCTATTCGATTGAAAATTAATTTGATTGTTGTAAAGTAATATTTTCTATTTGAAAATTCAATTTTTTTGTTAAGAATTCGTATTTGGTTTGAAAGTTCTTTGTTTTTTGTAAAAATTTCATATTTTTTGGTAGAAAGTGTATTTTCTTGATTGAAAATTCATCTTTTTGGTTTTTTCATTCATTGTTTTTTTTTCAATTTTCATTGCATTATTTCAAAATTCAATTGTTTCGTTGAAAATTGAAGTATTTATTTGAAATTTTTGGTTAGAAAATTAACTTTTTGGTGAAGATTTATATTTTCGAACTGAAAATTGAAATGTTTTGTCGAAAATTCGTGTTTTAGTTTCAAAAATTCAGTTCGGTAAAAAGTTAAATCAATCGGTTCAATGCTAATTTTTTGTTTTTGAAAAGGCATGTTTTCGAGTTGAAAAATAATTTTTTTCGTAGAAAATTCATTTCTTTTGGTAAAAGATCAATCTTTTTTGGTAAAAAATTCAACCGTTTGGTGCAAAATTCTGGTATTTTCTTGAAATTACGTCTTTTTGGTAGAAATTTTTTCTTCTTGGTTGAAAATTCCTCTAATTAGGCTCTTAGTCATTTTTTGTATTCTTTTTTAAAATTTCAATCAACTAAAGTTCCTATTTTTTAGTTTTTCATTCAATGTTTTATAATTATTTTTTAATTTTTCATTCAACTACTCAATCTTTTATATTTTCGGGTTAAAAATTTAACTGCTTTGTAGAAAATTCGTCATTTTCCTGTGAAAATTCAATAAATTAATTAGATGGTTTTATTATCTTGACTGAAAAATATTTTTGGGTTGAAAATTCCTAATTTAGTAGAAAAGTCAACTATTTGCTTAAAAATGAACCTTTTTCATGAAAATTCTCATTTTTGGGTTAAAAATTAAGGATTTCGTAGAAAATTTGTATTTTTCGCTTGAAAATGTCGTTTGTTTTGCTAGAAAATTAATCCCATTGATGGAAAATTCATTTTTTTGTTGAAAATTTAATTACTTGGTTAAAATTCATCTTCTTTGGTTGAAAATTTGAATATTTGTTTGAAAATTCATGTATTTCGTTGAAAATCCGCCTGTTGTTCAAAATTTCAACAATTTTGTAGAAAATTAAACTATTCGTTTTTGATAATTAACGTTTTAGTTTCAAAATCATATTTCCGGGTTGAAAATTCTTCTTTTTGAGTTTTAATTCAATCATTTAAATTATTATTCAAAATTAAATCAACTATTTCGGTAGGAAACTGAACTAATTGGTAGAAAATTAACTTTTTTTTGTTCATAATTCATATTTTCGGGTTAAAAATTCATTTAGTTGGAAATTCCTGTATTTAATTGAAAATTCATATTTTTTAGTCTTTTTGGCTTGAAGATTCAACTATTTGATTAAAATATACTGTATTTGGTTAAAGTTTATTCTTTTTTTTTTAACTCGACTATTTGTTTGTAAATGCAACGGGTTGATTAAAAATTAATTTTGTATTGAAAAATCCATTATCTTGATAGAGAATGAACTTTCTTGTTAAAAATTTATCATTTTGCATTTCAAAGTCAACCCTTTTCTAAAAAAAATCGGGTTTTGAGCCTGAGAAAGCTCAATTAAAATCTAAATTTGTCCTACTTGTTCCAGATGAAGAAAAAGTTGCAGAAAAAAGCAAACCTGAGCGATGAAGAAATCGAGGCAGCACTCTTGGATAGTTCAGACGATGAAAATACCCCACCCGAGGGAGAAAAACAAAAGCCATTTGTGCATCCAAAGTATTTCCATGGAATATTGCACGAGTACCAGAAAGAAGGTCTCCAGTGGTTGAAAGTCCTTTATGAAAATGGTTTAAATGGTATTTTAGCCGACGAAATGGGTCTGGGAAAAACGGTCCAAGTAATCGCTTTGATGTGCCATCTCATCGAAAAAAATCAGGCTGGCCCTTTCCTTATTATAGCGCCCTTGTCTACGATACCGAATTGGTTGCTCGAATTCGAAAGATTTGCTCCTGATTTACCTGTAGTTTTGTTTCATGGCACCGCGGACGATAGAAGAGCCGTATACAGGGATATTAAATATAAGACTACAGTTGGCAATTGTCGAACGCAACCTATTGTTCTCACCACTTATGAAATGCCCGTGATGGAGAAGAAATTTTTGCGCACTCAAAACTGGCGTTACATCGTAATCGACGAAGGGCACAGGATTAAAAATCATCAGTGCCAGCTTGTTCAGTAAGTTGGCTGTTTTTACATATTTTAGAAAGCAAAATGTTTTGATTCTTCGTATTTTTGGTAGAAAATTAAACTATTCGATTGCAAATTAATTTTAATGTTGCAGTCATATATTCTGGTTGAAAATTTAATTGTTTTGCACAAAAATTGTCTTTTTGGTTTGAAAATTCTTCTTTTTTTGTAAAAATGTCATATTTTTTGGCAGAAAGTTGATCTTAGTTGAAAATTTATCTTTTTGATTTTTTCGTTTATTGTTTTTTTTCTTCTTCAATTTTTTTTTTTAATTATTTTGGTTAAAGAATTATATTTATATAAATTAATCCTGCTGAATTGTGGAATTTTCAAACCAAAAGATGAATTTTCTACAAAACATTATAATTTTCAATTCGAAAATATAAATCTTCAACAAAAAGTTTTTTTTACCAAATAGTTAAACTTTCAAATAAATACTTTAATTTTCAACGAAATAGTTAATATGCCACTAAAATAATGTTTAAAAAATTGAAAAAAAAATATAAAAGGAAAAACCCGAATGATGAATTATCAGCCAAGAAGAATTTTCAAAACAAACACTAATTTTCTACAAAACAATCGAATTTTCAACCAAAAAATATGATTTTACGACAACAAAATTAATTTCGAATTAAATAGTTTTGAAAAATCATATTTTCGAGTAGAAAAATCAATTTTTTTTTAAATTTATCTTTAGGGTTTAAACATTTATTTCTTTTAGTAAAAATTATGTTTTTGGTAAAAAAATGCAACTTGTTTTGTGGAAAATTCATGTATTTTCTTGAAATTACGTCTTCTTTGTTAGACAGTTCATCTTCTTGGTTGAAAATTAATTTTTTTGGGTTTTCATTCATTGTTTTATTTTTTCGATTTCATTCAAATATTTAACATTTCATATTTTTGAGTTAATATTTTGGTTTTTTTGTGGAAAAATGGTTAGTTCGCCTTGAAAACTCGACAATTTACTTCAAAATCGATGTATTTTATTGAAAATTCCACTATTTCGTAAAAAAAGTCAACTGTTAAGTAGAAAATTCGTCTTTTTTGTTAAAACATTTTTTTTTGCAACATTTTTATATTTTTTGGTAGAAACTTGATATTTTTGGTTAAAAATTCATCTTTTTGGTTTTTTCGTTTATTGGTTTTTTGGTCGAATTATTGATATTTTCAGATTAAAAATTGAAATGTTTTGTAGGAAATTCATCCTTTTGGCTTAAAAAATCCAAAATTTAGTTGAAAATTTCATTCCTTTGGCTATAAAATTCACCTTTTTGGTAGAAAATTTAATTATTTAGTAACAATTGATATTTTTTGGATGAAAATTGACTTTTGGGTTTGAAAATTCAACCTTCTTCTAACAAATGGCTTGCTTTGACTTGAAAATGCATTGGTTTGGTTGCAAATACAACTGGTTTTAGTTCAAGTTTAATTTTTTTGGTTGGAAAATTCGACCATTTGGTTTAAAACATATTTTTGTGTATTAAAAACTAATTTATTGGTTATAAATTCAACCATTTTATTGAAAATTCCAAATTTTTTTAATTCATTTTTTATACTAGATAATTTATTGTATACTAGATCTTTTTGTTGAATAATCATATTTTCGAGTTGAAAATGAAATTATTTTGTAGAAAAATCATCTTTGAGGTTTAAAAATTCATTTCTTTTGGTAAAAATGCAAATGTTTTGTGGAAAATTCTTGTATTTTCTTGAAATTACGTCTTTTTTGGTAAAAAAGTTAATCTTCTTGGTTAAAAATTTATCTTTTTAGGTTTTCATTCAATGTATAATTTTATTTTTAATTTCATTAAACTACTCAAACGTTCATATTTTTCGGTTAAAAATTTAACTGTTTTGAGGAAAATTCGTCTTTTTGGTTTGAAAATTTATCTTCTTTGTACAAAAGTGTTTAGTTTGTTGAGTCATACTTTTAGTAGAAAATTCAACTGTTTGCTTCAAAATTATCTTTTTAGATGAAAATTCATATTTTCTGATTTAAAATTCAATTTTTTTGTAGAAAATTCCTCTTTTTGATTTAAAATTTCCATAATTTAGTTAGTAATTTCGCCCTTTTTGCTAAAAAATTCATGTTATTGGTTAAAAATTTCATTGTTTAGTTAATTTATCTTCTTACTTGAAAATTTAACTGCTTGGTTCAAAGTTGAACTACTTTGTTAAAAATGCTTTTTTTAAGAATTACCTCTGCATTTAAAATTCATTTCTTTTGTTAAAAAAATGTAAATGGTGGAAATTTGGTGGAAGCTGATTGAAAATTCCTCTTTTTGGATTTTCATTCAATATTTGACTTATTTTATAAATTTCATTCAATTATTTTGGTAGAAAATTAAACTTGTTGGTGGAAAATTCATCTATTTAGTTGAAAATGTAATTTTGTGAATAAATATTGATATTTTTTAAATTGAAAATTGAACCACTTGGTTGAAAGTTTAACTATTTTATTGAAAAATCATTTTTCTTCAAGATTCGCCTGTTCGGTTGAAAATTCCTTTGAAATATTAAATAAATAGTTCAGCTGGTTGAAATTTCGTTTTTTCAAACGAAAGTTAATTTTTCAATTTGAAAATTTAATTAATCCATTTCCGGTTGAAAATTTATTTTTTTTTCTCAAAAATTCAACTATTTGTTTGAAAATTCATATATTTTGTTGATATTCGACCTTATAGTAGAAAGTTGACTTTTTTGGTTAAAAATTCATTTTTGAAAGTTCAAAATTCACCTATTTGTTTATAAATCCAACTGTTTTGTTAGTCATCATTTTCGGTCAAAAATGAAACTGTTTTATTGAACATTCGTTTTTGTGAATAGAAAATTGGTCCTTTTGGATTAAAAACTCAACTTTTTTGAATAAAAAATAATCAAATTGTGGAAAATTTAATTTCTCGGGTTAAAAAGTAAACTGTCTTCTAGAAAATTCGTCTTTTTGCTTTGAAAATTTCACTATTTTGTTGAAAATGCATGTATTTATGATTGAAAGTTTTTAATTAAAAAGTTTGCTATCATATTTTTGCTTCAGAATCCAACTTCTTTGTTTAAAAATCTAATGATTTTGTGGAAAATTCAAGTATTTTGTTAATTTATTCATGTTTGTTCAAAAATGAAACTTTTTTGTTAAATATTTGTCTTTTTTATAGAAAATTATCCTTTTTAATAGAATAGTTATCCTACTTTGTTAAAAATGAACTTTCTTCTAAAAAATCGACTTTTTTCAGGTTTCTTCTAAAAATTTATCCTTTTTGTCTTGCAAGTTCAACTATTAGGTTCAAAATTAAAACTTTTTATTGAAAATTCATCAAATATATTTTTTTAATTTTAATTGTTGATCTTAGGTTTATTGACCAGGGAATATTTAATTATTAATTTTAGATGTTAATTTCCCAGCGGAGATAGAGACATTTTTTTCACAATCTTAAGATTTATCAATATTTTAATAATATTGATATAGACCAATAGACAAACAAAATTAAAATCTAAAATTAATAATTATATTTTTTTCATTGGACTTTTTAACTTTTATGTTGAAAATTCTTCTTGTTGGTAGAAAATCTATTTTGTTTGAAACTTCAACTATTTTGTGGAAAATTCGATACAGCACTTTTAGACTTTGAAGTTTGCTATTGATACATTTTCTCAACTTTAACAATCTCAAAGTTGAAATGTTGAAAAATTACAGAGTACTAAAATCCTGCAAGTCAATGAATCGTCTCCTTCTCACCGGAACTCCTCTACAAAATAATTTGCAAGAACTCTGGTCACTCCTGAATTTCCTCCTGCCGGAAATATTCAATGACCTGGAAGTTTTTGAGTCTTGGTTTGATGCGAAGGAGCTCCAGAACGAGGAAGGCACTAAGAAGTTCCTGAAGCAGGAGGAGGAGAAGAGAGTTTTAGCTTCCCTTCGAGAAATACTGAAGCCTTTTATGTTGAGACGGGTCAAAGACGATGTCAATCTGCAGATTCCAGCGAAGAAGGAAGTCATTGTCTACGCCCCAATCACCGAATTGCAACGCGATCTGTACAAAGCTGTTTTAAACCGAGATATTCAACTGTTTACGAAGGAGGAAGAGCCGTTGATTTTGGAAGATGTGGACGGTTCGAGGCCGAAGAGAAGGTGTGTTCTAAACAACTCGAGAAACTTCTTCAACGATTCTGCAAGTGATTTTTCACCCTCTCCGTCCTCGTCCCCATCTCCTTCGCGCAGCAATGAGGATTCCGAAGATAAGGATTGGAAAGTCAATACCACCTACGATGATAAGAATCTGAACAAATGGAAAGAGTACACGACAATTACTGAAAGTACTGCCGAATATTTGGTGCGAATGAAATTCGGAAACAAATGTAAGTTCCATTTCAGACTTTATTTTTCTTAAGCAATTGCAAATTCATAATAACTTTCTACTAAATATTATTTTTTCGGATATATATTTTATTATTTAATTGAAACTTTAACAATTTTCTTAAAAATACATATTTCTTTAGTTGAAATGTCAACATTTTTGTTAAGCATTCGTCTTTTTTGAATTGTAAATACCTTTTTTGGGGTGATTTAAAGTTCATCATTCGTAGAAAATTAATCTTTTTTCCGGAGAATTAATTTTTGATTCAAATTGAAAATTCAACTAGTTTGTTGAAGATTGAACAACTTTGTTACAAATTTACCTTATTGGTCGAAGAATCATCTATTTCGTTGAAAATTAATTTTGTTTTTACTGAAAATTTAACTATTCTATTTTTGGTTAAAAATTGATCTTTTTTAGTTGAAGATTAAATTATTTGGTTGTCAATTCATGTATTCTGTTCAAAAATCGTATTTTTTTGTGCAAATATAAACTATTACATTTTTTTTCATTGAGAATTCATCTTTTTAAAATGATTATTTAACTATTTGGTTCAACTCCTTTGTTCAAAATTCACTTATTTTTTGAAGATTCATCATTTTAGTTTTTAAAAATTCAGCTTTGTATGGAATATTGAACTATTTTGTTGAAAATTCTTTTTCATCTGGTTCCAAATTAACTTTTCAATGTAATTAATTTGTTAAAGAGACATCTTTTATATTTTTGGCTTAGAATTTCATCGCTTTTGGTTGAAAATTCAATATTTTGTTGAAAATTCATCTGTTGGGTTTCACGTATCAACTATTACATTTTTCGTTAAAAAAATCGTCTTTTTTATTTAAAAAAATCAACTAGTTGGCTGAGAAGTGAAATACTTTGTTACAAATTTATTTATTTTTCGACTGTTCATAATTTTAGTAGAAAAACCATCCCTTTAGTTGCATAATTTACTGTTTTCTTGAAAATTTTTTTCTTTTTTTTTTAAATTAATTTTTTTAGCATACATCTATGTAGGTTTAAGTCATGTCGAAAATTCGTCGTTCTGGATTGAAAATTCATCTTTGGTTGAAAATGATTATTTTTTAACTAAAAGTGTAAGTATTTTATTTTTGGCGGATAGCTTATCTTTTTTTAGTTGAAAATTCATTTCTTTTGTTGAAAATCCGTCTATTTTTGGTTCAAACATAAACTATTAAATTTTCCGTTGAAAATTCGTCTTTTTTTAAATTGAAAATTCAACTTCTTGGCTAAAGGTTGAACTTTCTTTCTTAAAAATTTCTTTATTTTTTGAAGATTTCTCACTTTAGTCAAAAAATTCATCTCTTTATGGCATATTGAACTATTTGGTTGAAAATTCTACTTTATCTGGTTCAAAATCAAATTTTTGTCTTTAAATTTAATTATTAAATTTTTAGTTGAAACCCGACCTTTCTTGGTTGACAGTTCAACTATTTGTTTAAACCAAATTAATTAACTTAATTAACTAAGAATTCAATTATACCATTATTCGTCGAAAATATATCTTTTTTATTTAAATAATTAACTGTATTTTTGAAAATGTAATTAATTTGTTAGAGGCATATTTTATCGTAATTTGAAAATTTACCTTTCTATAAAAGTAATCTTTTCGGTTGAAAGTTAATTCTTTTTACTTGAAGTCTCCTTTTATATTTTCGGTTTAAATTTTAATTTTTTTGAAAATTCATCCTTTGGGTTCACGTATCAACTATTACATTTTTCGTTAAAAAAATCATTTTTATTAAAAAATTCAAGTAGGCTGAGAATTGAAATATTTTGTTAAAAATTTATTTATCTTTCCATTATTCATAATTTTAGTAGAAAAAATCATCTCTTTGGCTGCATATTTTACTATTTTGTTGAAAATTTATTTATTTTTTGTTTGAAAATTAATTTTTTCAGCTGAAAAAATTTTTCTGTTCTATTTTTGTTTGAAATTTTATCTTTTTTAATTGAAAGTGTAACTATTTGGTTAAAAATACATCTATTTATGTTGAAAATTCGTTTATTTTTTATTATTTTTTAACTAAAAGTGTAAGTACTTTATTTTTAGTGAATAGCTTATCTTTTTTTTAGTTGAAAATTTATGTTTGTTGTTGAAAATCCGTCTTTTTTTGGTTCAAAAATAAACTATTAAATTTTTCGTTGAGAATTCATCTTTTTTTTATTGAAAATTCAGCTTCTTGGTTGAAGGTTAAAATCTTTCCTAAAAATGTATTTATTTTTCAAAGATTTCTTATTTTAGTCAAAAAATTCAGCTCTTTATGGAATATTGAACTATTTGTTTTTAAATTATTTTTATATTTAGTACAAAAATAATTTTGTCTTTTACTAAAAATTGATCTTTTTTGGTTGAAAGGTCGTTAAAATAACTAAAAAAAATTTTTAGTTAACTGCCAATCTTTAAAATGATTTATAAAATTTAAAAAAAAAATTTATTATTGATTTTCGGAAATTTTGACGAAAGCTTCTAAGTGTACTTTGTTTAAAATTAATTTACTTTTAAAGATTAATCATTTTAGTAGAAAATTCATCTATTTGGTTGCATATTTAACTATTTTGTTGACAATTTTATTTTCAATTATTTTGTTAAAAATTCGTCTTTTTTGATTAAAGTAAAAACCATTACATTTTTTGTCCTTTTTTAAAAATTCATTTCTTTTTGGAAGATTTATTATTTTAGTTTAAAAATTCAGCTCCTTGCGGAATATTGAACTTTTTCGCTCACAATTCTTTTTTATTTCGTTCAAAAAATTTTTTTAAGTTAAAATTTGGTAGTTCCATTTTTGGTCGAAAATGTATCTTTTTTTATTTTAAAATTCAACTATTTAATTAACAATTCAAATGTTTTTGTGAAAATTTAATTAATTTGTTAAGATTCGTCTTTTTTTCATCGTTAATTCATCCCTTTTAATTGAAACTTCATCTTTCGTAGAAAAGTAATCCTTTTTGGTTGAATGTTAATTCTTTTTAGTTGAAAAGACTACTTTTATATTTTTGAATTAGAAATTCATCTCTTTTTGTTGAAAATGTAATTATTTTGTTGAAAATTCAGCTGTTTGTTTCACATATCAACCATTACATTTTTCGTTAAAAAATCATCTTTTTTATTGAAAGTTAAAACATTTGGTTAAAAATTCGTCTTTTCGATTGAAAATTCATCTTTCGTAGAAATCTAATCTTTTTTCTTGAGAATTCCTTTTTTAAATCGAAAATCCAATTACTTTGTTAAAAATGTACTTCATTGGTTGAAGATTCATTTCTTCATTGGAAATTAGTATTTTTAAACTGAAAATGTAACTATTCTATTTATGGTTAAAAATCTATCTTTTTCAACCATTTGGTTAGAAATTAATGTATTCTATTAAAAAAATTTCTTTTTTGATTCAAATATAAACTATTACATTTTTTGTTGAAAATTCGTCTCTGGTTAAATATTAAACTATTTTGGTGAAAATTGTTTTTTTGTTGTTGAAAATTAATTTTTTAAACTGAAAATTGATGTGTTTCATTTCTGGTTGAAAATTTATCTTTTTTAATTGAAATTTACAACTATTTAGTCAGAAATAAATCTGTATAGGTTGAAAATTCAACTATTTTGGGAAAAATGTAATTATTTTGCTGAAAATTCAACTATTATTTTAAGTCATGTTTTTTGGTCAAAAATTTAACTATTTGAAAATTTGAACTTTTTTGGTTAATTATTATTTTTTTGTTAAGAATTCGATTTTTTTTTCATTTTTAAATTCCACTGTTGGGTTGGAAGTTGTTATTTTTCAACTAGAAATTTTAGTATTAGATTTATGTTTAAAAATATTTGAAAATTCAATTATTTGGCTACTATCTGGTTGACAATTTTTTTTACTTGAAATATTTTGTTGATAATTTAACTGTTTGGCTAAAAAATTTAACTATTTTGTTGAAACTTGGAACTTGAACTTCTAGTTGGTTATAAATTCAAATATTTTATTAAAAATTTATTAATTTAGGTTGAAAAGTCCACGATTTGGTTAAAAATTCAATTATTTTTTTAATTCCTATTATTTCGTTGAAAATTTCAGATTTCCGTCAAAAGTCATCTTTTTTAGTTAAAAATGCATGTTTTCTTATAGAAAAGTTATTGGTTGAGAGTTAATCTTTGCACCGTTTGATTGAAAATTAATTTTGGTACTTCAAATTTTTTGTTGTAAATGCAACTATTTGATATAAAATTAATATTGTTCTTGAAAGTTAATTCTTCTGTTGAAAATGTATTTTTTTGGTTTAAATTTTAAACATCGACATTTTAGCTTGTAAACTCAACTCTCATTGAAAATTCATCTTAAGTAATTTTAAGTTAAGTTTTAATTAAGTAATTTTAAGTAGTTTTAAAATATTTAAAAATTCTTTTTTTAGCAATGCTTTACAAAAAAATTGTCAGCCATCCGTACTTGGTCTACTGTCCCATGGATCATTCAGGATTACCAAAAATAGATGAAGACTTGGTGAAAGCTTCTGGAAAGCTACTCGTTCTTGACAAACTACTCGAAAAACTGAAAGCTACTGGACACAAGGTTTTGCTCTTTTCGACGATGACACAAATTTTGGACATGCTGGAAGAATACTTATCCATGCGACGAGACTATCTCTACCTTCGGCTAGATGGGAATACTGACATCGAGGATAGAAAAGACAATATCAGTATTTTTAACAGCGATCCCAACATGTTCCTATTTCTCATTTCTACGAGAGCTGGAGGTATCGGTCTCAATTTAGCATCAGCGGATACTGTTATCATTTATGACAGCGATTGGGTTAGTATTTACTATTTCTTATTTACTATTTTTTTCATTCAAAACAAGAATTTCGAATGACTACTCTTTTTTTGGTTGAAGTTTATAAACAATTAAATTCAAGCTTAAATTAGATTTTACGAAACTATTGTCAGTTTGTTTTTAAGGTTTTAAAAATATAATATGCCAGAGAATCTTGAGAAAATTAAAAAAAAAAAAGAATTTTGTATATTTCAGTTTTCGATATAGAATCTAGAAATTCGAGTGAGCTTTAAAGATATTTAGGACTTTTAGATGTTTGCTAGTAATTAAAAAAACATTGGATAAAATTTCGCAAATCTTTTCAACTATTAAAGTGTTTTTGATCTGTTCAAAAATGTCTAATCGTCCTTTAATAAATTCAAGTTATGCTTGAAATTTTAAACAATCTTTTATATTCATAAAAAAAATTTCCTAAAATCTTTCAGATTTTTCTTTGTTTGACATAAAATATCTAACATTGTAAAATTGCCAACAAAGGGAAATTCCCTAATTATGACATTCTCGAATCTGAGCAATTACGACATTTTTAAATAATAAAATGATAAGTAAAATAAAGTACTTTTATTAGATGGACATATTTCTTATTCTGTTATTTTTTGATTATTTAAAACAATTTTTTGTTGTTTATATTCGGGAATTTTTAAATTAGGTAATATTATAAACTGACAGGAATTTTATTATTCAGGAATTTTTCAATCTAAAAATTTTTAATTGTCGTTAATTTTCTAATTCGAATATTCTCTTTTTTGGAAGTTTTACAGGGTTGAGAATTTTAACATTTTAAAGTCCTTAAAAAGCTTCAAAAATCTAAATTTTGTTCTGCACTTTGTGAATTACAATTTTAATTTTATATTACTTTTGAATCGTTTTCAATCTTCTAAATATCTTTTGAACTGATTTGCACTTTTCTTAACATTAAAAAAAATTTAATCTCTTTAAACCGTCTAAAATTCTTGAAAAGCTTCTAATCTTGTTGCTTGAAATCTCAAAAAACCGATATAAAGTTTTAAAAAATAGTCTTAGAATTAGAATCTTTTACATTTGTTTTTGATTTTTTTTAATTCTTTTAAAATTAAAAAAAATTATTTTCCATGTTTCCAGATCTTACTGTTGTTTTTTATATTTTACAATCCTTAAAAAAATCTTTTAAAAGCTTTAAAATTTGATTTCGACATCTTGAAAAATCTACATTCTGTTTTAAATTGGTTAAATTTTTTTTTTAATTTCATTAATTTTAAAGTTTTTTTTTTAACTTTCAGCTATATTTTAAAAAGATTCGATTTTCTTCTCAAACTTTTCTATAAATACTTAAAAAATTAAAAGATGACCTTAAGATCTTCCAGGTTCTTTTTGACTTTTATGAAAATATTTTTGAATTTTCTCACTTAAAAAAAATTGTAATCGCTTGAAATGTTTCAAAATTCTTATGCTTCTAAATTTTTTGTTCGAAATCTCAAAAAATCTATGTACATTTAGTTCTTATTTGTTAAAAATCGTTTAAAATTTTAAAAAAATTTCATAATTTTTGAAATCTTTTAAAATGTTGTGAAATACTTTCTTGGAATAATTTTTCCTTTCTAAAAATAAAATACATAAAAATTCACTTGGAATCTTATTGTTGTAAAGGCTTTCAAAATTCTTAAAAAGCTTCTACATTTTTGGCCAAAATCTTCAAAAATCTACTCTCACTTTGTTTTAAAATTGTTTCTAAATATCTCTTTAACTTACTTGATTTTTTTCTGAATCAATCATCGTTTAATTGTCATTTAGAAGTCATAATTCAACACTTCAACATTTTAAAAATTAAATTTTTCCAAATAGACGTATCCCAATTTTAAGGCTCAAAGTTCAAAATTAGCACTCTGAAGTTTAAACGATTTAAGGCTGTTTCAAATAATTCAGTTTAAAATTGTTTAGTTTACAGTATTTTTTTGAATGAATAATCAATTATTGCTGACTGTTAAAAAATTGTTCTATTTTGAATTAAAAATGTTAAAACTAAATGAGTTAAAAATGGAATATTTCAGACTGAAACCATATTTGAATAGGATATTGAAATCGAGTAAAACATTTAAAAAATATTATTCTGAAATTCATTTTTAAAAATAAAAAACCATTTAAAATTTTCCGAGGATTCTTAAAAAAAATTGTAATTATTTGAAAAATTTGACATCTTTTCTAATTTGAAATTAATTTTTAAATGATTCAAATTTGAAATTAATTTTTAAATGATTCAAATTTGAAATTAATTTTTAAATGATTCAAATTTTTCTTACAATTATCTAAATTATCTAAATCTAAAATTTTGGAAATCATTTTTAATTTTGTCTTCAAATTAAGTTTTTTAAATAAAAAATCATGATAAATTTTCATGGGAACCTCAAGAAAAATTTGTAATCTCTTAAATACACCATTTTTCTCCAAAATTTTGTAATCTTGCAAAATTGCGAAATTTGTTTTAAAGTTTCCTACATTATGTTTCGAAATTGTAGGAAATCTTTTTCACTCTTCTTTAAAAGATCATTTTTTAACATGAAATATCATTTGATATTTTCCTAGTAATCTCGACAAAAACTTTGTATTCACTACACACGTTTCAAAAATCTACATTTTGTTTTAAATGGATTGAAATCGCAGTGAAAAGTTTTTCAGAAAAGTATAGTCAATAACTGAAACGAAAATTAGTTTTTGTTTTTTAATTTTGAAAGTCTTTAATGCGGTTTTTTCTTTGAATATTTAGAATCCACAAGCCGATATTCAGGCCATGGCTCGTTGTCACAGAATCGGCCAGACAAGACCAGTTGTAATTTACAGACTCTGCTCAAAGGGAACATTTGACGAACAAATTGTTAAGCGCGCCGAGGCCAAACGTAAATTAGAGAAAATGGTCATTTCGAAGGCCGATTTCTCCTCGAACCTCAACAACAAAGAGACTCTTATAAAACTTCGGGAACTTTTAGAATCGACGGAGTGCGAAGTAGTGTCTCCTGATAAAGATGGTACGTATTTTTATAAAAATAATATAATAGGGTGGCCACTAAACGGGAAAGGCCGGGAATTCTATTGGAAGTCAACATTTTTTCATAACAAAGTAGATTCTATTCGATCTTAAATTAAAAATGCACCTTTTTATATTGAAATTTCGACAAGTTGGCTAAAAATTGACATGTTTACTCAAAAATTCAACAATTTATTTAAAAATTAATGTACTTTGTGGAAAATTTGTATTTTTTTTAAAGAAAATTAATTTTCATAGTTGAAAATTCTTCTTTTTCATACAAATTTTAACATCCTCAAATGAAGATTTATGATTTTAGTTGAAGATTTGTCATTTTAGTTTAAAACTCATTAGTTTGGTTGAAAATTAATTTCTTCAACTGAAAATTCAACTGTTTCATTTTTAGTTGAAAATTGATCTTTCCTAGTTTAAAATTCAAGTGTTTAAATAAGAATTGTTTTTTTAATATAAGTTGAATCCAACTACATTGTAGAAAATAAATATATTTTGTTAAAAAATTAGTTTTTTGATAGAAAATTATCTTTTTCTTTGAAAGTTAATCTTATTGTCTATAAATGTTTCTTGTCAGGTGGAAATTCTTCTTTTAGGTAGGAAATAAAAATACTTGGTTAATAGTTAAATTCTTTAGTTAAACATTATTTTAATTTTAATTTTAACTTTTAAATTACTTAAAATTATTTTTTAGTTAATAATTCGACTTTTTAGGTAGAAAACCATTTTCTTAGTTGAAAATTCATCTTTTTGGTCAAAAATTAAATTATTTCATTTAAATATTCATCATCTTCAGTGAAAATTGATCTTTCTCGATTGAAAATCGACTATTCTCGTCAATATTGAAAATTATTTTTTTCTTTGAACGTTAATATTCTTGTCTAAAATTTGTAATAAAAATTAATGTCTTGGGTTGAAAAATGAGCTATTTTATTGGAAAATATTTTTTTCATTGGATAAAAAGAAATTTTTTTCGAAATTCTAACTATTTTTTTAAAAGTTTGTTTTCTTTTTTGTTGCGAATTATTTTTTTTTTTTGCTTGAAAATGTAACTATTATATCAGTTAAATATTTTATAATATAATTTAAAAACTCATTTCTTTGGCTAAACATTCATTTTTTAACTGAAAATTCAATTATTCAGTTTTTGGTTGAAAAATGATCTTTTCGAGTTGAAAATTCGAATTTTTTAGTAGAACTTAATCTTCTTGGTTAAAAAATTATGCTTTTTGGCCTAAAGTTTAATTATTTAACTTATATATTCATCTTCTTAGTTGAATATTTCATAGTCTGACTTAAAAATTCATCAGTTTGGTTAAATATTAATTTTTTTAACTTAAAATTTAATTATTTAAGTTTTTGTTGGAAAAATAATGTTTTTTTGTTTAAAATTCCACTATTCCAGTTGAAGATTTATAATTTTGTTTGAAAATTCATGAGTTAGGTTAAAAATTAATTTTAATAACTAAAATTATATCTATTCTATTTTCGGGTGAAATGTGATTTTTTTTTAGTTTAAAATTGAACTATTTGGTTAAAAATTTATCTCCTTTAATTGAAAATTGAACTATTTCGTTAAAAAATTTATGTTTTTTTTTAAATTGTATTTTTTAGTAGAAAATTAATCTTTGTGATTAAAAATTCAAGTATTCCTGTCAAATATTCATCATTTTCGTTGAAAATTTATATTTTTGACTTGAACTTCAACTATTCTAACTAATTTTTCTAACTGAAAGTTTAACTTTTCTATTTATGTTGAAAATTTATATTTGTTAGTGGAAAATTCAAGTATTTTTTTAAAAATCGCCTTCCCGCGGAAATTTGTTTGCAAACTGGAAATTTGTCAGATTTTTTGTTATTTTTGCAATATATCTAGACTCGCATTTCGGGAAAAATGTGTTTTAAGTTGTGCCTAATATTAGAAACCAACTTCTCTAACATATTGAAGATCATTTTATGTTTAAGATCCTAGAGTCAATGTTCATTTAAAAATTAATGTTATTCTATCGAAAGTCCCAAATTCTATATTTGAGATCCTGGATCACAAAAACACGAATATCTTTTGAAATACGATCTACGAAATACATCCTTTTCTTATGGAACTGGAACATTTATATTCTGAAATCAAATCAGTTGCTTCGTTGCGCTAAATTTTCACTTCGGTTTATTAAATCACAGACTTACTCTTTCCCATTTTCCCATTTTAAAAGATTTTTTCTTTTTTTCCCTGTTTTCAAACAAATTCCTTTTTCCCTCTTTTTGTCGTTATTTCTCCTTAAATGAGAAGTGGATTAATAGAACCCAATAAGAAATTAAAACTACTTTTTATTGGAATTTAATTAATTTAAATTAGGTTTATTATTATATTTTCGGTTCAGAATTCACCTTTTTTGATAGAAAATTGGTCCTTTTAGATTGAAAATTCATCTTATGGTAGAAAAGTCGTATTTTCTGGTTCAGAATTCATCTCGTTTGGTTGAAATTTTAAGTTTTTGGTTGATTGTTGATGAAAATCCATCGTTTATAGTTGAATCTTAATTCTTTTTAATTGAAAAGTCTAACTATTATATTTTTAGTCTAGAGCTCATCTTTATTGGTGAAAAACTCTACTATTTAGTTAAAAATTGAATTATTTAATTGAAAATACAACTATTTTCCTAAAAATTATTCTTTTTGGTTTAAAAGTTCATCCTTTTTATTTAAAAAGTCTACTATTGTATTTTGGGTTTTGGAATTTATCTCTTTTGGTTGAAATTTGTACTATTTAGTTAAAAATTTAATTGTTTTATTGAAAATACAACTATTTTTCTATACAAATTAATCCTTTTTGTTTTAAAATTAATTCTTTGAAATTGATAACTCTACTATTATATTGTTTATTCAGAATTACCCTTTTTTGGTTAAAAATTCTATTTGCTGGAAAAAAACAATTCTTTGTCGAAATTTCAATTACTTTGTTAAAAAGTCATATTTTTTGGTTGAAAATTAATTCTTTTAAATTGACAACTTTATTATTATATTTTACGTTCAGAATTAATCTTTTTTGGTTACAAAATCGACTATTTTCTGGAAAAAAATCATTCGTTGAAAATTCAACTACTTTGTTAAAAAGTAATCTTTTTTGGTCCAAATTTTTATTTTTACTTGAAACGTATTCTATTGTATTTTAGTTACCATAATTCATCTATTTTGGTTAAAATTATACTATTTGGTGGAAAACTAAATTATTTCGTTAAAAATGTATCTTTTATTGTTGAAAGTTGGTTCTTTTTAATTGAAAAGTCTAACTATTATATTTTTGGTCTAGAACTCATCTTTATTGGTTAAAAATTCTACTATTTAGTTCAAAATTTAAGTATTTAATTGAAAATACAACTATTTTGTTAAAAACTATTCTTTTTGGTTTAAAAGTTCATCCTTTTTATTTAAAAAGTCTACTAATGTATTTTGGGTTTTGGAATTCATCTCTTTTGGTTGAAAATTGTGTACTATTTAGTTAAAAATTTAATTATTTTATTGGAAATACAACTATTTTTCTAGAAAAATTAATCTTTTTTGCTGGAAAAAAATAATTCTTTGTTGAAATTTCAATTACTTGGTTAAAAAGTCATATTTTTCGGTTGAAAATTAATTCTTTTAAATTGACAAGTCTATTATTATATTTTAGATTCAGAATTAATTTTATTTGTTGTTAAAAAATCTACTAGTTTCTGGAAAAAAATCATTCGTTGTTGAAAATGCAATTACTTTGATAAAAAGTAATCTTTTTTGGTCTAATTTTTGTATCTTTAATTGAAACGTCTTCTATTGTATTTTAGTTACTGCAATTCATCTCTTTTGGTTAAAATTATACTATTTGGTGGAAAAATAAATTATTTGGTTAAAAATTTATCTTTTATTGTTGAAAGTTGGTTCTTTTTAATTGAAAAGTCTAATATTATATTTTTGTCCAGAATTAATCTTTTTTAGTTAAAAATTCTACTGTATTATTTTATTGAACATTGATAATTTTTGATTGAAAAGTCATCTTTTAGTATAAAAGCAGTGTTTTTTGGTTTAAAATTCATATATTTTGTTTGATAATTCGATAATTTGATTAAAGATTCATATTTGTAGTTTGAAAAGTCAACTATTTGTTTAAAAATTTAATTATTATATTGAAAATACAACTATTTGCCTAGAAATTAATCCTTTTGGTTTGAAAGTTGAAAAATCCTTTATTTTTAAAAAGTCTACTATTGTATTTTAGGTTTTGGAATTCATCTCTTTTGGTTAAAAATTCTACTATTTGCTGGAAAAATTCATTATTTTGTTGAAAATTTTGTATAGAAAATTTGACCTTTTGGATTGAAAATTCATCTTGTGGTAGAAAAATCATCCTTTTTTATTAAAAATTCATCTTTTGTGATTGAAAGTTAATTCTGTTTAATTAAAAGGTCAACTTTTATATTTTAGGTTCAGAATTAATCTTTTTTAGTTAAAAATTCAACTTTTCTGTTGAACATTTATTTTATTTTTTTAATAGAAATATTTTGTTAAGTCATTTTTGTCAACATTTTTGTATTTTTATTTAAAACGACTTCTATTGTATTTTAGTTTTCGCAATTTATCGCTTTTGGTTAAAAATTATACTAATCAACTGTTTTGTTGAATCAATTGGAAATTCTGCTTTTTTTCAGTAAACTTTTTTCTTGAAAATTCAACTATATACATATTCACTTTCATATGTATTGAATATTAATTTTTTTTTAACTTTATTTTTATTGATACAAAGTCGTCCTTTTGCATTGATACTTCTTCCCTTGATAGATAAGAAATTTGTTTGCTTAACAATTAATTTTTATTGTTGATTCTTTTTAATTGAAAAGTCTACTATTATATTTTTTTGTCCAGAATTAATCTTTTTTTAGTTGAAAATTCTACTTATTCAGTTAAAATGTTAATTATTTTGTTGAAAATTTAACTGTTTTGTGAAATATTCGTCTTAATGGATAGAAAAATTATCCTTTTGTGTTGAGAATTCATTTTTTAGTAGAACAGTAGTGTTTTTGAGTTTGTAATTCATATATTTTTTTGGTAATTCGATAATTTGTTTGAAAATTTAACTTTTTTGTTGAAAATTCATCTCTTTTGCTTGAAAGTTAAATTATTTGGTTGTAAATTTATTTTTATTGGTTGAAAATTAACTTTTTTTGTTGAAAAATCATCCTTTATGGCTTAGAAATTAGAATTTTTCTTAAAACAATCGACTTTTCAGATAGAAAAGTGAACTATTTGGTTTGAAATTAAACTTAACATCTTGAGGAATATAGTACCTATATTAATTTCATTAAAAAGAATTTATTCCCCTATTTGCTTGAAAAATGATCCTATTTCCCCTCTTTTTAAAGCATTTTGGATTGTAAAGTATGAGATCATGTCTGTTCAAAATTCAGTTAGAATGGAATAGTTATAATTATTATTATAATAGCCTGGATTTTTTTTTATTTGAGTGGTCACCCATTTGTTTGAAAAAATAGTACCTATTCAGATACAAGGTAATCTAATTTATTATTTCTCGTTTTCAGTTTTTAGCGAAGAGGAACTTGATAAACTACTCGACAGAAGTGACCTGCATCAATAATTGAAAACAGCAAATCCTAAAGTCCAAAAAATACTCTAGACTGAATTATTAAATTTAAGATTTAAATTTACACAAGTTTAACTGACGTTTTTTTGTGACATGCTTGTGTATAGATTTTACGTTGAGTGACGTGATGCAGTTAATTTTTATAATTATTTATATTTTGATGTCCTAATAATAAGTTATAAACAAAATGTTTTTATGTTTCTATCACAAGTTTTTAGTAATAAAATGTAACAAATAAAATATGCTATTTTAATTGGTAAGAGTGATTTTATGATTTAATAAGAAATTTATTCACCAATGGTAGTGTTGCGACAAGATCTGGAGGTCCTGGAAATGTCAAGGAATTGTACAAAAGTCCTGGAAAATCCGGAGAAAAGTCAGGGAATTTTAGAAAGAGCATTTTTTTTTTAGTTAAGAATCACAACTATTCAGTTGGAAATTAATATCTTGGTTAATGAATCAACGTTCTTTTTAAAAATGCGTCTTTTGTGGTAGAAGATTATTTTTATTGGTGAAGGATTCATATTCTTGGGTGAAAATTCATTTCTTTGGTTAAAAATTTAACTGTTAGGTTGAAATATCCTTTAAAACAGAAAATA
>JAAAKG020179324.1:0-26207 GCA_010014905.2 Druon quercuslanigerum
AAAAAATATTAAAAGTAAATAATAATGGAATTATTATTATACATTATTATAACTTTAATTTTTATTAAATAGATTACAATTTTCCTTTATTGTCTACTATATATAAATTCGTTTTCTTGCACCAATCCATTGTAAATTTTCACGATTATTCAGTTGCTTAATTCGTTTGAAAAATAGTTTACTCTCGTAATAATATATCTACATTGTATTAATATTCTGGTTGATAAAAATTTTAAGAAACAAAAAAAAAACTGTTTATTATTTTTTTATTCTTTAACATAGGGATAATTCTGAATTGAAATGATTGTAAATAATTTATGAAGAAGAATAATTTAAAAAATTTTAATTAATTTGAAATAAAAATTACTGATGAGCAGAATCAAAAGTATAAGAGAGCCCCAATCAAACACCTCCTCTGTGCGTGGCTTATTCGGTCCTGCTTCAACAAAGGAGGCGAGCAGCAGACCGGCCGAGAACCGTTATCGTCGACTAAAACTCAACTCAGATACGATTGAACATTTTTAATCGTATCTCGGGAACCGACAAAGATTTTTTAAGTTTCTTAGGCTTAAATTAAAGATAACATTTCAGGCTCAACGTGGTATAATTTTCAGATTTTGCAACAATTTTCCTAGGTCATGCTAAAAGTTGAAGTCGAGGTATAAAATTTTAGAAAATTTAGAATTCTTTTGTAAAACTTATCGCGTGCTGTATTCTCTTCAGCTAATGAAAAACAATCTGTTTAACATTAACGGACGTGGAATTTCATAGGATTTCCAACTGTTTTTTTTTTAATGCCCTGTCATTTTTTTTCGCTGAGTTATCGCGGTTCAAAGCCAGCAGTGATTTTTAATAGTGCTTGTGTCAATCGATCTCATAATTTCCGACGGTAGTGTAATAAAAAATGCAGGTATGGTACAACACTTGGAAATTTGACTATTATTTGATTTCGAATGTAAAATTATAAAAATATAAAAATAGATTTAGACTAGTAGACAAACAAAATAACCATGTAAAATTAATAATAAATATTCATTGGTCAAGAAAGGTAAGATTAACGATAAAAATATGAATTGATATTTAGAAAAATAACAATCTTACAAGTGTAAAGAATGATATCGTCATCCAGCTTGTAAGGGGGTTTCGATGAAAATTTTCTCTGCTCTTCGTAGCTCAGATGGTAAGAACATAAACCGGAAATCTGAAGGTCTTGTCCTGTGTTCAGATCCCAGCGAAGATAGACAGACATTTTTTCACAATCTTTAGAATTATCAATATTTTAATAATATTAATTCAGACCAGTAGACAAATAAAATTAAAATCTAAACATAATAATAAAAATATATAATTTGAAGTAAAAGTCTAGTATACTGAAGATTCCTAATTGTTGTCGAGGTTTTTATTAAAAATTTTAATTTTTGTCTTTGCAAATTTACTTTTTACACAACTTTACTAAATTATTAAGAAGGAATTTATTCCTAAACTATGCGCAAATCCTAAAGAACTCGATTTTGTTGAAAACACTTTTTATGAGAATAAATTTTTAACTTATAATGTAACTATTCTATTTCTTGTTGAATATTCATGTATTTTGCAAAAATTAATTTTTTTAGTATAAAATAAATATCCTTGGTTAAAAATTTTCAATTTTGTTAAAAAATTATACTCTATTATAGAAAATTCATCTTTTTAAATAAAATATCCACATTTCGGTAGAAAAATAAACTAAATGGTTTTAAATTTGCTGTTTACTAACTAAATTTATTTATTTTGAAATTTAACTATTTTCTAAAAAATTAACTGTTTTGTTGAAGTACTTCTATTTTATGGTTGATAAATCAAGGGGCTTTAAAATTAAACAATTGTGTTGAAAATTCATGTAATTTAAAAAAAAATTTCTTCTTAATTTTTTTCTGAGCACTTAGTTATTGCATTTTTAGTTAAAAAGTTTTATTTCAAGAATTAAAAACTTAGCTATTTGTTAAGAAATTCAAGTAACTTTTTCTCTAAAATTTTATTGTTATTAACGCTACATTTTTGTAATTAAAAAATCAACGCTTTGGTTGAAAATGAATTCCTCTCGATTAAAAAAGAACTTTCTGGTTGAAAATTAATTTTCGGGATAGAAAATAAATCTTTTTTGTTAAAAACGTATCTAGTTGTTTTATGATTCTACTGCTTTGTTAACAATTAACCTTTTGTCCCTAAATTCAAATGACTGAAAAATATTCTTTTGTCAGTAATTTTTTTAATAGAAAACTCAACTATTTTATTTTTGGTTGAAAACTAATGCTTTTTAGTTACAAATTCGTATTTTCTTAGAAAATGAATCTTCTTGTTTAAAATTTTATCTTCGTAGGTTACAGATTCAGCCATATTGGGTTGACAATTCAATCTTTTTGTTGAAAATTCAATAATCTTTCAAACATTTAAATATTTTGGTTAAATCATCGTTATTGTTTGACAATACACCTATTCGTTTAAAAATTATCCTGTAGGGTTAAATCTTTATTTTTTGTGCTTTAAAAATTAATATTTTTGGTTAAAAATTAACTTTTTTGTTGAAAATTGAACTCTTGGGTAGAAAATCCAAAAATTATTTGTTGAATTTTAATCTTTTTTTTAAATTTGACCTTTTTATTGAAAATGCATGTTTCTATGTTGAAAATTCAACTATTTCGTTATAATTCGAATTGTTTGTCAAATTTAATTTTTTTTTTTTTGAAAATTAAACGAGTTTGTTAAAGTTATATTTTTGGGTGGAAATTCAACAGTTTTGTTAAAAATTCGTCTTTTTGGATTGAAAATTCATCTTTCTTGTTAACAAGACAACTGTCTGAGAAAGAATTTATCTTTTCTCTTAAAATGTAACTCTTCGGTTAAAATTTTAACTATTTTATTGAAAATTCATATCTTTAGCTCTAAAGTTTAACTACTTGCTTTTTATTGAAATTGTTTGGTCAAAAATTAATTTTTCATTTTAAAAATCACCTTTCTGGGTTGAAAATTTACGTTTTTGACTACAAAAATCGTTTTAGGGTGAAAAATGTCCTATTTTGTTGAAAATGTAACGTATAATTTTCCTCCTAGCTTTGTTATTAATTTAATGATCGCAAAAAAATATACACTTAAATCCTGGTATAAGACTTCACACCCATTTACGATATTCATAGAATTGATGGCCTACGCAGTTTTCTAATGAGAAAAGCCACGGATCTGCTTGCTTACATTTGAATTACCCGGATTCAGGACCAAGGTCACAGCAAGCCATGCCCGAAACCAGTCTTATATCGGCAGTTGAGTGTAGTTGGATTTTGATACAGAAACTCCATGTCTGCTGAAGAATATTTTGGATGAAAATATTTTACCAAAGAAATACAGAATGTTTAATATTAAAATCCGAAACTGTCTTTTAGCTTTCATAAGCCTCAAGTTTATGCTTTATACTCCTCCCTGCGGAGCCGCTGAAACAGCGACGCGTTTATGCCGCGCATGCGATAAGAGGAATGATATTCTAATTCTGCTTTCGCGTACCGTTTAAAAGCGAGACAAATGGGGTGTACCACATATAACATCTGTGTTGAGTAACATACTTACAAAATTTCAGCCTCCAGTGGAGTCTTTCACTTTCATGTCATACCCAGTTTACGTGTTTACCACAAAAGCAAAGACTTTGATGACCCTTTTTAAAGATCCTGCTGCTGATATTTACACAGAACTATCCCGTTACATATGTGCTTTTTATCTTGTTAATTTCGTTCAACCAAATTAATCTACATAAAACGATTTCAGTCACTGGAACGACCGGATAATGTATAAAAATGTGAACTAGGTCAGGCTCGAAAAAACTGCTTATGGATGGTATCATTCATTCAAAACACACGAGCTCCCGCACACAATTTGTGGAAAGCGGTGGAATAGTTTGTTTTATTTTACACAGACGGAATTAAAAAAATTCAAGCTTTACAAAGACTTCCTGATTTCGAATGAACAAAATAAATATAAAATTTTTTCTGTGCTAATGCGAATATCACCCACGAGTTTCAAGTATGTTTCGTGCTAAAATAACATTCTGAAATTTAGGTGGAAAGAAATTCTACACGAATTGTTGCGTGAATTTCAAGTTAATTTTCACGGTAATATCTGCTGGAATCTTTACCTGAATTCTTAAGTGAATTTCTACGTTTAATTTTAACTTGAATTGCTTCTGAATTTGTCTATGAATTTATTGTAAATTACTCGATTTGAACTTTGAGGCTTTACATTTAAGAGATTATGCACGATAATTTATTTTTAATTTCTACGTCAGTTTACAGATGAGCTTCTACCTTAATTCCTTGTGAATTAAACTCAAATATAAACATGAATTTCCATTTCTAATTTACACAAAATTTACAGTCGAAATTTTGCATATTTTTAACCTAATTTTCCACTTGAATTTTGCCCAAAACTTCTACGTTAATACATGTAACTTCTACATGGGCTATGTAAATTTCTGCGTAAATTGTTATTGACTTTTCACCTAATTTTTCAGAAAAGTTTTTACATGAATTCATACTTTAATATCTAATTCAATAACTCATGAATTTTCAAATGAATTTACATCTAAACTTTCACTTCCATTTCCGAGTGATTTTCCCCACTTGATTTTTTTTCTTATTTTTTTTCGTGAATTTCCACTTAATTTCTCTGTGAGCTTTGGCCGGAATTTATAAATTAATATACACTACAACTAAACACTTGAATTTCGGTGTAAATTTTCATTTTAATTAGGAATCTGAATTTTCTATCTTGGGAGTCTGCACGTTAATTCCCGTCTTAATTTTTATATCAATTACATGTCAACCTGGACAGGAATTTTCACTTGATTTTAAACGCAATTTTACATGTAAATATCTACGTTAATAGAATTTCACCTATATTTTCTTTTGAAGTTTTTTGTCAGTTTTTGCATAAATTCGCAGCTTAATTTCTACGTAATTGCACCTGCATTTCGACGTGAATTTCTAGACAGTTTTTACATCAGTTACGTAGCAAACCTCAATTTCTACGCGTTTTTCTACTTGACTTTCCACGTGCTTTATAAGCCAACTACCTGAATTTTTACCTTACATTTGGGGTTATTTTAGATATCTATATTTTGTTTTATTTTTTTTTTACTTCCGTTATAGTTACTTTTTACTTTCATTTCCATATGGACGTACACTTAAATTTTAACAACAACAAATCTTTTTAAATCATTTTGACATTCTCATCAGAGAAATAATTAGATTTGTGTAAAATTATATCCTTCCAGTTTTTGTCAAATGTTCACATTTTGAGACCCCCTAAATTCGAAAAACAGGTTCTTATGAATGTATCTGCCTGTGTACATGTATGTACGTCTATAGAATTTTAGTTTGTTAGCCCCATAACTTTCGAAAGAATTGACAGATCAGATTAATCTTTGGTATACTCTTTCAGTGTCTGAACCCATTAACGGCCAAAGCTATCAATTTTATAACATCAGTTTGACCGCAAAATTTAGGGGTATAATAAATATAAATAATAAATATATAATAATAAATATAATATAATAAATAATAAATAGATTAAAAGTACTGTTCCTTATGTTTTTGGGTAAGCTAAATTCGAATTCGTGGTGAAAATTCGAATATATTGACTTAGAAATTAAATATGGCAGTTTTTGCATACAAAAACAGTGAAAAATGTTTTTTTTTTTTCAGACATAAAACGCGTAATATCTTCAAATTTTTCCAACTATCGGTGCACGAAATTCTTAAACTTTGACAGAAAATTTTTATATATGTGCTTTTTATTCCAAAATGGCGGACAAAATACAAAAATGTTCCAAAAACTGTTTTTCTCTATCATCGTTATTTTTCTCAAAAACTTCAAAATTTAAAAAAGTTTCATACATAAAAATGTCTTGAAATGAACCATACAACACTACAATTTTTACAGATTTTTTAGGAGAAATTTTCGATTTTTCAAAAAATCATAAATTAGAAATTTGAAAAAAAATTTCAAAAGAACTGAAAAGCTTCAAGAATATTCTTTGACTAATTCTGAGACATTTTTATTCTTGGGAAATTTGTACCAGATTTCACATGAAGTTTAATCAATTATTTCCCAAAAACTCTAGGCTCTGTCACAAATTTTCGAAAAATAAAAATGTCTTAAAATTAGACAAAGAACATTTCTGAATTTTTTTAGATTTTTTAAAAATTATTTTGCAAATTTAAAATTTTTGAATTTTTGAAAAATCAAAAATTTTGTCTAAAAAATCTGAAAAATTTTTTAAGTGTTCGGTGGATAATTTCAAGACCTTTTTAATAATTGAAACTTTTTTTAAACTTTGAAGTTTTTGAGAAAAATAACGATGATGGAAAAACACAGTTTTTGGGACTTTTTTGCATTTTGTACGCCATTTTGGGAGAAAAAGCACATATATACAAATGTTGTGTTAAAGTTTAAGAATTTTGTGCACCTATGGTTAAAGAAATTTTAAGATATTAAAGCATTTTATGTCTAAAAAAAATTATGAAAATAAAAAATGAAACATTTTTCACTTTTTATGTATACAAAAACCTCCATATTTAATTTTGAAGTCAAAATATTAAAATGTTGACCTCGGATTTAAATTTACCTCACGCAAAAACATAAGAAACAGTACTTTTCATCTATTTATTGTTTTTTATACCCATAAATTTTGTGGTCAAACGCATGTTATAAAATTGATAGCTTTGGCCGTTAATGGGTTAAAATAAAGGTCATTACCGGAGTTATAGCATTTAAATCATTCCAAAAAGCAGACGAAAATGATGATCATTTTAAGCCAAATAACGCACGATATGAAAAAAAGTCAAGTAAAGAAAAATATTGATTTTTGTATGCCCTACAAGATTCTTATAAGAACTTTTTGAATTTTCTTAAAAAATCCACAATTAAAATTTTGACTGCACACAAAAGTAATGTAAAATCAAAAATTAAATTTTTCGGTTAAACTGTGAAAAATAGGTGAAAATCTATGAATACAAAAATTGTACCTCGTAAAAACATCTACAAATTTGTTATAAATCACTTTTTCATAGGATGCGTAGTTTTTGTTTTAACCGTAAAAACATCCTTAAAAATAAAAAAAATGACACAACGCTACTGTAGGTTGGTGTCCTTCTCAGCATAAAACATTCACCAGCTATGACTCGATTTCAACTAATCATCCCCCTCCCCCTCTCCTCCAGCCCAACCCCTCATTAATCGAATTTTCATGGATAACTGAGGCTAGAGATATAATTTATAAGTTAGAAAAAGGTAAGGCTAATGTTTAAACCGTATTGGTAAGGTTTAACTGGAAAAAGTTGCAATAAAATGTTAATTAATACATTTTTTTAAAGAATGCGCACTTTTAAAATGAGTCAATTAAACTACGTATGTTTGAATATCAATCAATGTTTCGACTTATAATAATATACATTTATGGAAATGATATACAAGTTGAGGGACAAATTCAAGTGCGAAGCAACGAGATACGCGATGAGAATGTGTTTGTTAAAGCCGAAGGAGCTTTAACAAAAGAGAATTCTCTGTCACCAAATTACTGTTGTTGGTGGATTGACCTTTAGTTTAAAAAAATCTAGGCACAAGTGTGGGGAGTATACAAAGACCGAGCGCGGAGCGCGTGGGAAATACATTATCAAACGCGAAGCGCGAGATAAATATATTAACGAATACTATATATGTAGAATTAAATTTTAACGTTATTTTCACCCCAATTCATATTTTAGCCTCTAAGTAATTTACACAAAAGCCACGTAAATTTTGATTTTGATTTTGATTTTAATGTATATTTCACCTGGATTTTTGTTTCTTCTTTGCAGTTAAATGAAAACAATTATAAGAAGTTATTTAATTTAATAATAACCAGTTCTTTGATCCGGGCCCCCAATTCCTGGTAATTTTTTGGCATTACTCGGTATCACCTGTCCAAATCCTATCAGTAATCATCCACACCTGGCCTAAATGATCAGATGATATGAGAATCAGATTGACTCAGCTTTGAGCAAGAATCAAGGGAGGAAGCTTCTGTTGGAAAATGAATAGATGGTTCTCTTGTGGCGAGATAAGTGATGCGTTTTTGCCTCCTTGTTTGCTGATATAGTAACGGGTTTGGGATCATCTGTTGCAGGTTGCTAGAGCGAAGACTGATCGCTAATGGCATTAGAGAAGCTCGAGACACGTGGCAATCGATCAGTACTAGTCAAACAGAATTCCGCGATACCTCTTTTGCCGTCGATCAGATTGAACCCCTTTAAGCTCGGAAATTAAATGCACGTTCAGTTGATAATGACTGTTCGAATTCTTCTTGGCGAGGACAATGCTTCGATAAAACATCTGTGATTTGTCTGAAAGCACACACACCACACGCCGGTCCCTTCGGCAAAATCCATCGACTTTAACTTTTTATTTCTTTAATTGGCAGTTTAAAATTACGAGGTATATCTGAAAAGTATACAATCTTGTGGTTTAACCAAGGGGCTACTCACTGAAAAATCTGGAAATCTTGAAACTAGGAATGTGGCAGTTTCAATCAAATTCGTATAGAGAGTGCTAAGATTTCTTTGAGATTTCTGGGATTTCCCACTTTCTAGGATAAATCAGAATCGGTTAAGCTCAGCGGCGTTCGGATATTTGGCCGTGAGTGCAAAAGTTCCACGCTTCGCGAAAGATTTCCAAGATTCCTAAGGGTTCCTCGAAAAGTTGTTCTAAGATTTTTCTCAGTAACTAGCCCCTCAATTTTCACATGATTCAGAGATAATTCTGGTAAATAGCGATGATGAACTCTTTTACTTTCTGAAGCTCTCCTTAAAGTCATCCTACGGAATAGATAACAGCTACTTCGTCAAATTCTGTTTTACTTCCCCAACAACTTGAAGTAGTGTAAGGTCTTGTTACACTAGAAATTTCTGAATAAGCTGCGATGAATGAGCAGGTGCATTGCCGCGGTCCAATAGCCTCTTATCCACAAATCAGACCTTTTGCTTATTACTGCCACACCTCATCTCTTCAGAACTTTTTAATGATACATATCGCACAATATTTTCTTTCAAATTTTGAAGCCTAATCCACGCTTTGATTTGAGTAGCAATCATCAGCAAAATTTAATGCACATTCTTTATTCAGTGCGTTCCGTCATCCTAAAATGCGATGCGTACGTAGTGAGATATTTACGTAACTGCGTATGCAAGGCGCATAAAGGTTCGCTGGTTCATGTCACAAAGTCGAAGGCCTCGCAAAGCCCCCCCCCCCCCCATATTAAAAACAATTGTGGAAAATTATCGTTATGGGCCCTTTTGAAAACCACTTTGCACATGAAAACATGACAATTAGTAATTATATGTTACAAGTAAAGCACCTACATACAGACTTCATACTCTTTTCTTTGCTTTTAAAAACCTCTCCTTTTCCTACTTTTTACGCTTACATGCAAAATGAATAGATAGAAGATGTAACTATTTTTTGTTTGAAGTGCATTCTTTTCAAGTTAAAAGTCTAGTATTATATTTTTAGAACAGAATGAATCTATTTTAGTTAAAAGTTCTACTAATTGGCGGAACATTGCACTATTATGTTAGAAACTTTTTTTGTTGAAAATTGATTTTTTAAATGACAATTAAATTATTTTATTTTTCTTAAAAATGTATCTGCATTAGTTGCAAAATTATCATTCAAATTAGTCATAGCAATTGAAGGGCAACCATACAGAACTGGATAACTAAAATCTTAATTAAAAGCATGTCTATTTTATGAAATTTAAATAAATCAAATACAAATTGCGGTAAACGGAATTTGGCGAAATCTTACTTTTTTATTACAATAATTTTTTAAGTATTTATAATTCAATTTTCGTTAGCATTTCAACATACTAATAATTCTTTAAATTGTTTATAATTGACACCACCTTAAATTATTATCATATAGTGAAAAAAACAAATCTTTTGCTCTTATTTTTTGGATTTTTAGGAAAAAAGTTTGTTCATCTGTAGCATTTAATTCTTATTTTCACAGAACATGTTAATTTTTTTGTATAAAGCATTTCTTATTCTCGTTCTGCATTTTAAAATCTCGGAAAATTGATTCTATTTTTGCAAAAAATTGCAAATTCAGTTTTTAAACGTTATTCAAAGCTTCCCCAGGGGAGAAGGGGGGGAAGGGGGCGGCGCCAAAGCAGCCTAGTAATAAAATAAATAAAAATAAATAAAAATAAATAAAATAATAATAAAAATTAAAAATTTAATAATAATAAAAATTTAATTTATAATAATAATTAAATTAAAATAAATTAAATTAAATTAAATTAAAAAATTAAATTAAAATAAATTAAATTAAAATAATAATAATTTAATCGTAATAAAAATTTTATTACGATACAGTAGTTTCTCTACTTATCGACAATTTAATAGACAGAGACCTCTGCCGTAACATCAAACACTGGTATTAGGCCTCTAAAAAATATTCTATCTAATTAATAACCAGTCTAACTGAAACTCTGTTTCAATAACTCTGTTTCAAATTTAAAGTTATTCAAAGTCAACTGGAAAAACATAAACATTATTTAATCATATTATGATGCTTTAGGTTTTAAAACTATGGTCTTGTTTATTATCTTAAATAGAAAATAAAATTTTTTATAGCAATCTGCAGCCGACTTTGATTGAAGTTCAGGTTTGTTTCCCCTTCACATTGTCGACTTCGACAAACATTTCCTCGAACATGGATGACTTTTTTTAATCAAATTTTTCTGGCTTCAATTCAGCTACAATTCAGTTTGGAATAAGAATTTTGTTTTATCTCTGAATAGTAATTTTGATTTTAGAAAATTTCCTTTTTCCTTTTAACACATCTTCTTTCTTTTTGAAAATTCTACTACTTGGTAGAAAGTTGAAATACTTTGTTAAAAATTTGTTTTATTGGCTAAGGAGTTACTGAATATTTTGTTGGGAATTTGTTTTTTGTTGTTGAAAATTATTTTTTTAACTGAAAATTTATTTATTTCATTACTGGATATAAAATTGACGGTTGATGGTTATAATTAAACAAATTTATTGAAAAGTGCTGAATTTTTTTGTGAATTCGGTTTTTAGTAGAAAGTAATACTTCGTAATTCCAATATGAACTGCTTGTTAGAAATGTTAACTACTTTTTTAAAAATCCATTTAATTTAACACTTTGTTTGACAATTTAACTATTTTGTTGCAAATTATGTTTTCCTTTGTTTAAAATCATTTTTTAATCCGATAATTTATCTTTGCTATTATTTATTAAAAATTTATCTTTTTTAGTTTTAAATTTAACAATTTGCTTGATAATACATGCATTTCGTTGCCCATTTGTCTTTATTGGTTGAAAATTCTTTTTCTTGATTCAAAAATCAACTGCTTGATTAAAGTATAAATACTTTGTTGCAAATTAAACCTTTTTCTAGAGAATTCCCAAATTTGGTTTGAAAATTTAACACCGTGCTAGTATTTTTGTTTTTCTTTCCTAAAAAGTATTTCATAGTTGAAAATTTAGCCCTTTCGTTAAAAATTCGTTTTTTTATTTTCAAAATTCATCTGCTTCTGTAAAAATTTTATTGTTGTTGAAAATGCAACTATTCAGTTGAAAATTAATCTCTTTTGTTTGAACTTCAACAACTTTCTTTAAAGCTCGTCTTCTTTGGTTGAATTTAACTACTTTTCAGTTAAAATAAAAATATTTTTTGTTAAAACGCTACGCTGCATTTTTCGTTCGGAATTTAACTTTTTTCTTAAATTAAAATGTTTCTTTTCAAAATTGTAATATTTACTTATTTGGAATGTCTAATATTAATTTTTACGTTGAGGATTTGCCTTGTTTGTTTCAAAATTGAACTACTTAATTAAAAGTTTAATTTCTTTGTTCAAAATTTATTTTTATGTCAAAGTTTTATCATTTTAATTAAAAATTCAACTATAATGTTTAATATTTAATTATAGTGTTAAAAGTGTATGTGTTTTGTTGAGTATTCGTCGTTTTTAATTGAAAATTCTACTTTGTTCTGAAAGCCTCTTTTTTGCATGAATATTCTACTAGTTTATTAAAAATTCAACTGTATTTTGTTTAGGATTTATCTGTTCTATTACAAAATGAAACCATTTCGTTGCAATTTTATTTGCAAGGAAAAACTATTTCTGCAAAAATTCACTTAATTTTATTCAAACTCGTCAGTTTTGCTTGAAAGTTTACCTTTTATCAATTTAGTGATAGATAATTAATTCCTGCTCTTAAAAATTTAACTATTTGTTCAAAAAATTCATCTATTTAGGTTAAAAGTTCAACTATGTGGATGAAAACTCATTTTTTTTAAATTCAATCAGAAATTCAACGGCTTTATTGAAAATTCATCTTTTTGGATTGATAGTTCATGTTTTCTGGTAAAAAAGGTCATCGTTGAATATTCAACTGTGTTCTGAAAAACTTTTTTTCTTATTTGAGTCTTTCTGTCTTTTTGGTGTGCTCTAAGATAAATATCGTTGTTTTTAAAAATTCGACTATTCGTTAGAAAATTTGGTTTTGTCTAAAATAAATGTTGTTGGAATAGTTTTTGAACAACCCATAAACAGTTAAGTAAACATTTTCATTAGCAATTCTTTTTTTTAAACAAACTTTTATTTAATCTCTGAAAAATAATAAACGATTTCTCAAATATTGAAAATTCAGAGAATATTTGCTGTTAAATATTAAATTTGCAGCCTGCATGTAGCTTCTGCTTAGAAGTCATTTAACCAACTGGATCAGAGAGGATAAAAATTAATATTACATGACAGGAGTGATACGTTATTGATATAAATCCACAATTATTAATAATGAATTTATTCCATCCTTTATTTAATGATCAAATAGCAAATATGGTCAAGCTATGCGAACTCATATCCCTTATAGCAGATGCAATAGCATTGTTTACTGACGATGGCAGGCAAATTTGATCAGCATCAATTCATTGTATTTTCGTATCAAGTCCATTTCACATATTTGAGCATGAATAATTTCCCTCTTCTCATGTCTATTTAAAATATAATCTCTGTTTGAGAATGAATATTTTTAGAAAGTAATTATTGCAATGTTTTAAACTGAAACAAGTCAAAGTTTAAAAACATCGAATTGCCGTCCCTGAAGAATTTTAAATCGCAGGTGATCATGAATAAAATTTTTTGAGTGAATCATTTAACATTGAACAACTTTATTCTGAAAGTTTATTAAAATAGGGCAATTTTAAATCGGAGATATTCTAGCGGAAACACTTTTATTTCTGAAAGACTTAAAAAATGAACATTTTCAAAGTTTGTGTATCCTAAATAAAAACTAGTCCATATGTAGCCTACAAGAAAAAATTTGTTTAAATGCAAATGATCAAATTACATTCACTATGTAAGCCTTTGAAAGGGAATAATAACAAATAATATTGAAATAGTTTTCTTCATAAATGTGATTAGATAAATTTTGTATATTCCTATCAATACTGAAGAATATTCAAAACTGAAACTCCTCTAAAATTTAAAAGATTAAAAATCAAAGGTTGCAAAAAGAAATAATTTCAATTAAAAATTGTGAGCATGAGAAGTTTAAAATTATAAAAATTTTGAGAAGCCACCCTTAACGTTCGAGAATTTTTAATAAAAGGTTTGGAAATAAAAGCGAATGTTTTGTAATTTAAAACATTTGAGGTCAAGAAAAAATTAAAACAAAACATATACATTTAAATTTTTTTTATCCAACACTGTTTTTTTTAATATTTAGAAATAAAATATTTTAAAAGCATTTTCTTATTATTCATTCTTTAATCTAAATACGATATTCAATCAGTGTCGAAAGTTAAGAGGGACATTCACCTAAATAACCGTGATTAAAAATTCGATTTTGTACATTTAGTTTCACATTTATAAGAAAGTTAACAACAATTTTTTTAAATACTTGAAAAAATCAATATCCATGAATGAATTTTCTAAGTAAAGTATCTAAGCATAGGCTTCACACTCTTTTCCTTTTTACGCATTTTTTAAAATTTCTATTTAAGCTGAATCATAATTTTCAAAACTGTAAATTGCACTAGTATATGGTTGGCTGAAAATTGATCGTTTTAGTTTGAAAGTTCCAATATTAAATTATTTAATCGAGAATTAATCTGCTTTGGTTAAAGATTCACTTATTTCGTTGAAATTTGAACTAATTTGTTAAAAATCCATTTTATTGGTTTGAGATTTTACTACTTTGTTGATGAATTGTTTTTTTTATTTGTAAAATTAACTTTTTTGACAGGAAATTCAAGTTTTTTATTCTTTGGAAAACATGGGTCAATTTTAGTTGAAAACTCAATAATGGATTTTAAAATTTAAGAAATTAGATTCTAATAAAATAAATTTCAAATTGCTATTTAACGTCCAGTAAGATAAGGAAGGGGATTTGGTTGTTTTACTTATCATTTCCCTTTCAGCTTTTTTATTATTGTCCAAAGATTTTTCCCAGAATTGTTTTTGAAGGGGATACTTTTGTAAATTAAAATAGGAGAATATCATAGTGCTTGTCCAAATTTAGTTTCTGCATTCTTGGTATTATTTTCTTGAACTGGATACATTATTGAATTTTTCATAAAGAATTCATTTAGTTGCTTGACAATTGAACTCATTTGTAAAACTTTCATTTTATTGGGTAAATATTGAACTATTTTGCTAAACATTCTTTTTTTAAAGTTGATACTTTTTTAACTAAAAATTTAACTATTCTATTTTTGGTAGGTAATAATTGATTTTTTTTAAATCAACCACATGGTAGACAATTTCGGTAGTTTGTTGTAAATTTTTCTTTTTTAAAATAAATTTATCTTCATGATCAAAAATTTAACAACATGGTTGAAAGTTGATCTTACTTTGTTACAAATTCATTTTATTAGTTGATGAAAAATCGTGTTTTTTGGGTTGAATATCAATTTTCTGAACCGAAAATTTAAGGATTTATTCTTTGCTGGGAATTAATTACTTTTAGTTTGAAAGTTAACTATTTGGTCAAATATCACCTATTTGGACAATAAATTATATTTTTAGGTCGAAAATGCGGCTTAGGAAAATCAATAATTTGGTCGGAATTTGGTTCTCTGTTGAATGAAAAATCTTCCTTGGTTAAAAATTCATCTCCTCCGGTAGGAACTTGATCTTTATTGGTCAAAAGTGGCTTGAAATTTCAACTATTTATCTAACAAAGCAAACTGTTTCATTGCGGACTAATATTTTTTTTTAATTCATCTATTTGGCTAAAGATTCCTCTTTCAAAATAAAGAATTCAACTATATGTTGAAAAATTTAAATATTTTGTTGGAAATCCATTTTTTTTATTAAAAGTTCCTATATTATTATTATTATTATTATTATGAACGCGAATGTTTGGGTAAAAATCTTTCATTAAAAATTATATTCTTTTTATAGAAAATTAATCTTTTTCGTTGAGAAGTCAACTATTTTCTTAAAAATATACTATATTGCGATTTCACGTCCTAATCATTTCATATTCAATACAGTATATTGCATTTGCATTTAGTTTTAAAAGAAATGTATTTCCTAGTATTCTCCTACATTCGTAAAAAATCATAACATCTCAAAATATAAAATATCATGTTTAAATGTTTTTTAATTTATATTAGTCGTTTATCAAATAAAACCTAAGAAAAAAAATTCGACTCAAAATGTATGGGGGGGGGGAGGTAGTTTTTTTTTTTTGTCACCTTTGAAGGTTGACATTTTTTGTAATTATCTCTTAAGAAGAATGGGTTGAATAAAAATGTTTTTAAGTAGCGCAAACTACTTTTAGAACAGCCCTTAAATACTTATAAAACATAAAAATAAATAAAAAATTGCAGTCTTAAATAATTATGAATTTCTCTGCAGACCGATTGCGTAAGTAAAGTAACATTGAGTTAAATTAAGTAACAACTAAACGAGATTGGGAAGCCATTTGACCAGAAGTATCGCTATGCATTTTCCGGAAACGTATATCTCATTGAAAGCTTCAGCGGAAGGTAGCTTGCAAATTCATAAATTCCGTTTTAGCTCGACCAGTTTACGAAGGTCTAGGAACAACGGACCTGGAATTAGGTATGAGAATATGTAATCCCGCAGAGCGAGATATGCATCCGAATAATGTGGCGTGCGTGTTATTTCACGTGTGTGCAAGCTCTGACTAAAACTAACGCAGTCATACAAATGAACGGCGAAGGAGTGGGGCAAGCTTCACTCTCCATCCACTATCCCGTGTAAACTTTCCTTGTGAAATTAACACGAGTGGTTAATGTTACCTACATTTTCCAAAACGTCACTTTCCTCTCAACTTTATGAAAACAGCTACATTATTGCCAGAAATTGTCGGTGCGACTACTGTGAGCACCACCAAAAACAACTCCTGACTTTGAAAGCTATCTATTTCTCCCAAAAAGGAGTGAAAAGCTTTTCTAAAAAATTTTTCAAAATGGGCGCCATGAACCTACAAAAGCGACGGTTTTTGTAACATTTGTAGACGTTTATTATAATAATCAAACCTTCCTCTTCCATGCCCCACTACTGCCGTTACATTCCCATACTTCTCCTCTCCTCCCCAACTTCGCCTCTACACACTTCAGCCATCGCCTTCTATTACTTCTCCACATTTTTTCTTATCTTCTTCCCCCTATACTCACTGTTCTTGCTTTCACCCAATTTTTCAATTACTTACCCTGTCCGATCATGTCATATAACTTCCCCTAAATTTCCACCCATCACTCTCATGCTACCTGTTCCTTTTCCTACTTTCCCTACCCTTTTTTCCACTTACTTCCCATCACTCCCCCTACTTTCATTTCATGTTCCTTCTCCTATTCCCTTCCCTTAATTTCCACAAATTCTCCTCTCCTCATTTCCCGTCACTTCCCTGTCTTAGTCACCTCATTTTCCCTTATTTCTCCTACCTCTTATTTCCCCTCTTTCACCCTACTGCCACTCTAATTAATTTTACCTAATACTCCTGTTACCCCTTGCATTATTTCTCCTACTCATCAAGGGCTACGAAACATCAAAGACTGTTCGAAAACTTTTAAAGTTCCGTGTAATATGATATCTAATGGAGATATTTTTGATCTTTAAAAAAAATACACCACGTCAAAAGTTCTCGAAAAAGGGCACGAATTTTTCGATTTTTTTCCTCAACGTCAACTTTTGTTATGGCTCATGAAATTTTGTAGCAAAATCAAACACAGTCTTTGAAGTCTTCTCTTAAAGTGGTCTGGCTATTGGATGGGTCAGATAAAAAATCATTAAAATTAGATGAAGGATCCGAGGTCTAAACATGTTAACCGACATTTTTCGGAATTGATTTTTTATATCTTCTGAAATATTTTTATATGCAGGTAATATGCCGCAAGGGAAACGGCAAAATTTCTTTTAGTTTTTTTAAAAATAGATGGTGCTAACTGCTTACAGCTTCTAATGTGAAAGCCGTGTTTTTTCTGACATTAGCTCAGTTTACTCGTAGAATAGGCCAGTAAGACACATGTCAGTGAGTGTGCAGATAAGTGTATGTGCGTGTTGAAAATTTTTTGTGGCTCTTTCACGTCATCTTCGATGTTGTCTACAGATCACTGTCAGGACGAAGGCGAGTGACGCGTCTCGATTACTAACGCTCAGAAAATTTTTGCAATTAACTATTTTACATTTTTGCAAGCAGATCTATGTACGGCTTGCGATTCCAAGCGTTTTGATACATGAAACTTGCCCGTAGATTGAAAAGCAACGCAGAAAGATGCGAGCCCGGGAAAAACAATAGAAAACTAGCGGTAGTACGGTGCAGATAACAGATTTAAATCGCTGTATTCCTTTTAGATAACATATGAATAGCCTTCAATTATTATATAACGTTCAATTTTGTTTTAAAAGATATAATACTTACGTGTGTAATTTTTCTCTGGTAAGTGAACAAAAAAATACTTCACAGTTTAAAAAATATTTAAAATTGCTAAATTATCAATGATTTTCATTCGCCTCGCAAAATTTCTGAAATGTAATTTAACACGTTTGGACGACGGACCCTCAGGTTTACTTTCTCGACATGTCGTTATGCTGTCAACTTCTGAGCGTGAAAAATGACTTATTAGGATTGATTTAAATCAGCATTTAAATTTATATTTTATTATTATTTAAAAACATTTTAGTTATTTTGATCGGCATAAAAATTGCATGCTTATTTTATTTATTGATATACTGGTCCAAGTGTCTCTGATATACTGGTCCAAGTGTGTCTGCGCGGTGTTGCTGGAAATCTTGGAAACCCATTACGATTTTTAATAAGGATTCCTAAGTCACAGCACAAGTTTAATTTAGGGCATAAAAACTGAAAAAAAAATTTTGGCAGTCGCGCTCTCGCGGTCAACAGCAGTGATCGCCTGCTGAATACAGACTTGGACATTTTATATCATATCTCGAGAACTCAAAAATACTCTTCAATTTAGATTTGCTTGAATTACATATCGGACTTCAAGTATTGTGTAAATTTGTGATTTTTGCTTTAATTGTCCTAATTTATGCCGTGAGTTGAATTCGAGGTCTAAAATTTAAAAAAATTTTTGCATTTTTTACAACTTTTCGCACGGCACATTTCTCAAACTACAGGGAGTGAAATTTGCATCCCCCGGGCAAAGCGGGTGTTTTCCAATGGTCATAACTTCCATGCTCTTTTATTCTGTAAAATCTATTGTTTTTAATTTTTAATTTTCATAAACACATTGCCATTTAAAATGTTTATTTAACATTTTCTACTCTCCGGGCAGATTTTACTTTCTATATAGTATTTTTAAACGAAAGCTTGACTTCTTGCTGATAAGAATGTTGTTTGGCATTTTGTGACTGAAAATAGATATGTAGTCCTACCGGTGACTTGGTTTTATGCATGATCCTCCAGCGAAGCTGCACTGAATTCATCATAATTTGTTTACTTCGCCTTTTTCGCGCTTTGTTTGCTCCTCTGAACTTGAGGCCTCTTGACTCTCTTCAGAAACAGATCATATTCTGTTGCGAATGAAGTTTTTTTCAGTTGCAATTGTCCGTTCTCATTTGGAATATATGCGTGGTATTTTAGAGTGCCGGGAATTGTAATTGTTTCAGTGAATCTAGTTTCTAGTTTTTTGGTCATCTCTATGTGATCTTCTTTCCAACTGAAAAGAATTAGCGTTTCCTTTAAATGATTCTTAGCCAGTCCATCCCAGTTATGATTGGATTCTGTGCTGAGCGCTGCAAGCTAGCTTTTGCCGCAAGTATTTTCAAATTTCCACCAATCCCGTCACCTAGGCCTTATATATGTACAGTTGCCTGGAAATGTGTTTCTGCACAAATTTTAAAATCTTTGTTGTAATTTAAAAGATTGGTAAAGACATATTTATATTAAAAATTCTGCGCAGCTCCGTCTGTCACATAATGAATTTGGTTAACAACCCTGCATTTTTTCTAGAGGTACTCGCTGATAAGGTTTTGAAATGTATACACAGCTACAGTGTCATGACTTGAACAATCTGAGATGATTGCTATGCTAAAAGGCTTCAGTTTATTTCCATTTTTGTAATAAATAACTACTGTGAATATAGTTGCTTGATTATTATTCCAATCGAAAGATCGTGAAGCATTTTGAATGATGACAGCATAATTTTCAGCAATGTAAAGCAAAATTAAGTACTATGCTTATTTTAGCATAACTTTAAGGTGTTTTAGAAATAAAACTCGTTGTTTCGCATAAAATGCGTAAGGTTTCAGGTTTTTAAGTTTAGTGCAGAGTACTTCTACGACGTTGCATCCTTCTTTTTCATTGCTCATTGGCAAGCTAAAATTGGTGTCCTCGTTTATCTCTTCCACTTCATTAATACCAGGCTCTTCTATAACTCTAGATAGCTGTAAATTAAGATTTCTACATTCTTTTCTACAAGCACCACATACTTTACTGCCTTTCGGCAAATCAGAAAGCACTATTTGCTGATTTCACGTTCGAAGCCTCAGATAAATTCCTCTTACATGTTTCCCCTTACGGAATGTATTTTCACATCTCTTGCGAAAACTTTGCATGGAAGACATGGTCAGCGCTGGAATGGAAAGCAGCGATTTGTAAAGAAACTTGAAAACGAACTTATAACCTGAACTAAATAAACAAAAATCACAGAAAAGAAGGATAAGCATTTGATAAATCTCTACAAATAAGAAACAAAAACGAAACGCAAGAAATCACAAAAAACACACTCATAAAAATTGTAAACACTACACGTTGGCTGCTTCGCCTTTCAGGAGACTGAAGTCAGAGTAGAGTAACGCAGTGCAACGTTTTGCTTGAGGTAAAGAAAAATATGACAGTCTATGTGATTGCCTTTTGTTTCTTGGTACAATATGAGAAACAAGTGAAAATCTATTTACGTGGATGTCTTTTATTTTTCGGATATACACGAGACCAACTTTAATCCAGCCAAAGAAAGGACGAATCCTGCATAATGTATTTATATGAATAGTTTAAACTATTGTTAATTGATTTAAGCTTTTTACAAATCAGTTATATGTGAAGGTAATGATGAAAATATACAGCAAAACCTCAACAAAAAAAAACATTATGGAGGGGCGTCTGGTAAACGCTCTCTTAAAAAATACTTGTGTTACCTAATTTGTTTATAACTATATAGAAAAATTTTATATGCATTAAGAACCGTTTAAATTAATTTTTGTAACGTTTCTGTACCAATGAAAAGTATTTTTGAATGAATCGAATTTGAACAAAACAACGTCGGTCAGTGCATCAGCTGGACTGGCCGACCTGTCAGAGCGCGCGAGAAAGGGTTTCGCTCGGATATCTTCGCATAACTACATAACTATTTTCAGTGCCAAAAATGCAAAACAACGTTTTTACCGGAAAAAAGTCAATCTTTCGTTTGAAAATACTTTCAAAAATTTGAAAACTGCCTGTAGAGCAGAAAATGTTAAATAAAGATTTTCACTAGCAATTTTTTTCATAAAAATTAAAAAATTAAAAACAATAGATTTTGGAGAATGAAAGAGCATGAAAAGCCATTAGCGAGTCACTCACAGAAAATTCAATTCTCATTTGTAGAGAGCTAGTTGTGACCATTAATCCGTTTCCCTTTCAGGGTATGACTCACTCGGTGGGGAAGGGAGTAGTCTGAGGAAGGCGTTATAGAATATTTAGATTTATCTAGAATTCTCGTATTATTTATTGAAATAACACGTTCATTCCGCAACTCTGCTCCGACAATCACCTCAAGTGAAGATCCTCACAAAGTCGTCATTTGAGGTTCCCACCTGGATCTATTAGTATCCAAGGCCATTTGCTTAAGGCGTCATTCACTCTACTGGCACTCTTTGTATTAACTATTTTTCTTTGCGAATTGACTGAGCGGTGTCAGTCAAAGTCCGGAGTAGCACTTTTACTTCGGACTGTGTCTAGTCAAATCGCGAAGTGCCCGATAGGCTCAGAAAAAGTCTGGAGTAAAAAGAAAACCTTTGCAGTTTACTTTTCCCGCTGCACATTGGGCTGGCTCGGGAATTTACAATTCCAAATAGTCTACAGATTGCAATTGTGAACAGCTATGAAAGTTTTATTTTATAAATTAAATTTTTAAGAAAAATGATTGAGTATTTTTATGATTTTTTGTTTCAATATAATTATTTATTAAACGCAAATTTTTTCCTGAAAAAGGAAAACTAAAAAATGAACTCTATGTGTATTATATCTAATGTAGATAGACTTAAAAAACATAAATAATTCATTTTTAATATTTTCCTTTTTCCATAATGTAAATAATTTCCATATTCAGGCCTTTTTAGGAAAATACGATTACCTAAAGCGAATTCATAGATATATATTCCATACAAGGAACCAGTCTATTATTTGTAACAATTAGATTATTCATAACAAGAATCGGTAATTGTTGATTTATTTAATAAAAATGATTAAATATATGTGTAAAATACTGCCTACATAAAAGATAAACTAAAAAATTGTATAGATAAAATTTAAAAAACTACTATAATTATTCTAAAAACTAACTTTCCAGCAAGAAATAGGCAGTAGTAGGTGTTTCATTTAAAAAATTTTAATAACCATTTAAAATATTAATTTATTTAGATCGAAAATCACTGTTTAGACGATGCTACTAAGATTTAGTATGGCAAATAAAAACTCTTTCTGATTTAAAACTTTTAATTTTGTATTAGTTTCGTAATTAATGGAAAATGTATCTCCCCACTTCATCCCACCCTGAGCCCTTTTATTTAGGGACTGATGCACCTACTTACACAACACTAACAAACTCTACATAAAAGTGCATAACATAAGTATTTATTTAAAATATTCTTAGCAGTAGACGTAATTTCTTTTGCGTACATTTTTTCACTTTGAAAATTACTAATAAATTGATTTATGATAATGTTTATTGTAAAAAAGTCAGTAAGAAAAATCACGAAATAGGTGTCATGTTGAAAAAATTTGTTATCACGTATTACACGTATATTTAATCACTTTTCATTAAATAAATCTACAGTAAACCATTATTATTATTAATAATCTTATTATTACAAGTAATAAACTGGTGCCTTGTATGGAATATATATTTACAAATTCGCTTTATATAAACGTCTTTTCCTGAAAATGCTTGAATTCGAAAATTATTTACACTAGAGAACAATAAAAATATTAAAAATGAATTATTAATATTTTCTAAATCAATCCACGTTAATTATAATACATATAAAGTTTATTTTGTTTAGAAAAAAACTTGCGTTGAATAAATAATTATATTGAAAGAAAAGTTGATAAATATTCTTAATAAGTTTTCTTAAAAATGTAATGCTGATCATTTCTAAAAAAAAACTTACAAATTTGTTCACAATTGCGACCTGTAGATGAAGAAATTTCTTCTCGAGATTATTATTGTTCATATTATAAAAAAAATTAATAAAGAAATGCATTAATTAGAGATTTTTTGACAGAAAAGTTCGTTTTTATGTAATTTTTTTAAATTAGGAACTTTATAATAATTTTAGAATAATTCATAATCCCAAGATAATGAAACTTTATAATTCAATTTATTATAAAAATTGTATTTCAATGTATTACATTCTTATGTTATTTTCTTAAATATCGGCGTTTTCGGAATAACTGAATGAGAGAAGCAATTTTTTATTTCAATATCTGTCTATCTCTGTCGCTGTGACATGTTGCACGATAACTTTTAAAGAAATAATCTGATTGGATTGAATTTTGGCACACGTTTTTAGGTTCTAAAATAAAAGGACGAGTGCCTTAAATAGCTATTTGTGACTGACTGTCCTAGTCTTATCCATCAAAAATAATTTATATTTACCAAACAGAAAAAATTAAATTTTTTATAGAAAAACGTACAAGACACGTAGAAATGACACGAGGAAAGATTGTTCACCTAAATATAATGTAAAATTTTTTTTAGTCATTTTTTGAAAAGTCTCACTTTTTATGTTTTAATCGTGGATAATGTTATTGAAAATATAAAATTTTATTTATCGGCTAAACTATGCAAATTATACAAAAATAAAACAAAAACTGTTCTTTTTGAAAATAGTTAAAAACTGTTTCTTGACTACTGTTTTGTAATGTAGATAGTTTTGGTTTTTGTCACAAAAAATGTAATTAAAATTTTAAAAAATTCCATTTTTTTGTCAAACTATGCAAGATATAAGAAAATATATACAAAACATTATTCGTATTACAATGGTATACAAATTTGGCAAACAATATTTTTATTATAAAAATAATTTTGTTGTTCTTGTTCTTGTTTGAATCGCGAAAATGTTATTAAAAATAGGAAATTTAAAATAGTTGAAAATCAACAAGCGAGTAACATTAAAATTCACAGCTGACTTTGTAACAGGAACACGAAAATGTTTTGAAAAATCGTTGAAAATCTTATTAAATTCTGAATTAATTGACCCCTGAAGGGTATAATTTTATACATTTGAAGAGAATATATGACGCAAGGCAGGAAAAATGCCGAGATTTATTTTTAAAAAGCTTAGCTTAGTGTTAAAGTTTAGCATTGAGTAAAAGCTTTTAAGCTAGTTTCAAAGCTTTAAAGCTCAAGTATAATATAAAGTTAAAGTTAGTGTTTAATTAGGGTTAGTAATAGTAAAAGGAGACCCTAAATATTTTAATTATCTTTCAAGTTTGTACACTTGGAAATTATTAGATTTCAAATTCGAATATTTGTTTATAAATATGCATTAAATATTAGATCTAAATTAATTTTAAACATTACATTTACCTTGCCATAGAATACAAAAAAAAAGACAAAAAAAGACTCCATAAATGAAAAAATGCGTTTTGCGAGATTTTCGTGCTAATTACAATTTATTTGTCTTTTTTTAAATGCAAATGGTTTCTTGTACATAAAAAGCCATTGTATACTGATAACTAGATTGTATAGAAAACTAATTCTAGATAATTGCAGTTTGAAAAAAGTTTCACTTTTTGACCAATTTTTGATTAAAATGAGTTAAATAATTAAGTAGAGTCAAAAAAATTATTTCTTTAAGAAATTGATTGTAATGAGAATGACAACTAGCTAAAGCCCATTTGGAAATGGTCCTCTGTAACAATTGAAAAGAACATTATTTAGAGACCTACTTCAATTGGGCTATATTTAGTTGTCATTCTCAGTGCCTCAATTTATTATTACAGTTAATAATATTTGATTTGAATAATGTTTAAAAGATGCATTTTTTAAAAAACTTCTAGCTCTTTGTCTATTTTTCAATTGGAGTGAAGTAATAATTAATTTAAGTTAACAGAAATAATTCTTTAAATAGTACATTATTATTGTTAACAATTTTCTATTTGGTTCATGGTAACATGTTGAGAATTTTTCTAAAGTTTTCAAATGTTTATCTGTTTCTCATTAGGAGGGACTTATTTGGAGATAAAGCTGAATCAAAATAGGACGAAAAAAGAATTAAGAAATGATACTTCTGAAAGAATTAATAAAAATATTCCTATTCTTAATGATTAAAAATTTTTAAAGAATGTATCCCTAGAAATGTTCTTTCACGAATAATATCTCGCCATCAATGAAATTAAGATAAAATAATTATATAGAGTCCTTATATTATTAATATATAATTGATATAATTAAATATTTTGTAATTTATTAGATTTTGCAAAAATAATTATTTAAATCAATCACTGTTCTTTATAACTATCTTCATCCATATATTTGCCTATTGCAGTAAAACCCTTCAATAGTCCACCCTTCTATAGCCCTTCCGAGAATTGACGCAACGCCAAAGGTAGGTGTAACAGGTGATGCGCGGGGTGCGCATGATTTGGGGTAGGCACACAGGCGAGCACTCAGGCGTGAACTAACAAAAGAAGAGCGGGCTATAATAGGTTAGTTCCCACCCACTGTGAGTCCGTAAATCGGCGCTATAGAAGAGTTTCACTGTAATTGCGATTTTTTCTGAAATTGTTATATTTCTGTCCTTTTTTCACTTAGTCAAGTAATAATAATTAAAAATTTACAAAAAAGTTATTCAAAAAATTAAATATTGTTTGTAACTATCTTGTCTCAGATAACTGCAGAAAAGTTACGGTTTTTTGAAAAACCTTGACCTTTTCTTCGCCTTCTTAGTTCTTAACAAATAATAAGTCAACTTTAAGAAAAATTATTTTTAAACAGTATTATTGTTTGAAGTAAATTATTTTCGCTTTTATCTATCTAATTGAAAATTTGACAAAGGTAGTTTTTGTTTAAATGGCAATTTTCAAGCATTAATCTGAGTGAATATCATTAGCATTAATAATAAATTGTATGAACAATCATTTTGGTTAATATCATAAACCTATGACCTCCAATTGAAAATAGGACAGAAAGTGGAAGTTTTTTTCTGCTTCTTCTATTTCTATTTTTTTTTCGATGAGAAAATTGCTAAAATCCATAATAAAATGTTTAAAAAATGTATTTAAAAAACTGACTATCATTATAAAGTGGTATTTAGTTAGAAGCTTCTAATGTGTCCCCTAAAGGGTTTACATTTTTCTTGCACCTTCTTCCTATTCCTTAACACACCTCCCACACACTTACTTGGTGGTGGGAGGGG
>JAAAKG020179335.1:0-26206 GCA_010014905.2 Druon quercuslanigerum
TATTCAATATTAATTATTATTATTTATTTATTATTAATATTACCTAATATTATTATTATTATTATCACTAAAGTGGATTACTTGTCTATTTGTGAATGGAACTCAACTTTGAACATAAAAAAATATTAAAAATTGGGGTCAACAAAATTTGTAATATAACAAAAACTGATCTTCAGCTTGAATGGAGATATCGAGACGGTTCCCTGGAAATCAAATTAGAACCATATTACAAGGTCTAGTCATGGACCATGTCTTTAAAGTCTGACCTATATTCTGCATGGCACTATACAAAAGCATAACCCTTTTTTTAAGTCTTCGGCGATGAGATCGGTTTGGCAATAGACACCCGTCACGCTTTTTTTCTTTACCACTATTCCCTTACGAGAATTTAGTATAGCTCATTAAGGTCCAAATTATGCGAACTCAATTTACAGATAAATATACAATTTCATCGACATTTTATTGTTTCGACCTTTATCAATATGCTAAGCTCGTTCTTTTAAATGACTGATTGTCAAAATAAAAAATTTCATGTTTCATATTTTATTACTCATTAATACAAAGGACCCCCCCCCCTTCCTTACTGGCAAAGGTCGGCAAAAACGGCTTGCGATCACTCAGCTACGTTATCGGAAGCAGAATAGAAGCAAGTAAGATAAGCAGGTGTAGACTAGACTAGATGAGTCGGCGGCCCATACCTGAGATATTTAAACTGGGCATTGTCAAAAGTGCTGATATAATAATATACTAGCGGGGTTTCCCGGTAATAAAATTAAACTCTTGCCATTTTTTGTTCCACTGTTTAAATTTACGATCGAGATTATTACTATAAAGTTTGAAGCTTTTTATCTTCAAAGACGCATAACGTCAATTTAAAAAAAAGGTGTTTCAGAATTTATTTAGGTTTTTTTATTTTGAAGTTTATTGTCGTTCCAGATGTTGGTTTATAATGGGGCATTGGGCATTATACAATTTATTGAGACTATATTATACCGTTAATATCCCATTTCAATTAATTTTTTATTAAATTATTTTTCTTATAAAATTAAATCCCGACAATTTTTAAAGTAAAATACTAATCTACTAAATATAAGAAATTGAATTAATTTTTTGTATACTTTCCGTCCAAAAATAACGTTATTAACTTTTCTGTAAGTAAATTAAACTACACAATCTTATTCAATTGAAATTAAAATTTTTTGTGCTCTATTTATAATAGTACAGTTGCATTTTGATTTTTTTTTTAAATTTACACTTAAGGTCCAATAATTGAAGATTAAAAACGTTTAAAATTAAAGTTTTCGATACAAAACTTTTTCAGGGTTTTCTCTAGGTTCTTCCGACAAAAATTTGCAATTTCTCCCGGTTCGGAAAAAAATGTACACTCTTTGCAAACTCCACAATTTTTTACATATTGAACAGCTGCGGAAGTCGATCAGCATAAAAAACGTATTGGCTTTTAACTATATTATGAGTATGATGAGGAACTTTATGTGCCCAGTAATGCTTTTTAAAACTAAACCTATGCACTTATCATTGCAAATTTAAAATTGATTAAAGGAGAAATTAAACATTTAGCATCCAAGATAAAAATTCAGTCCTCGAAAATTGTAAACACTCCAAATGAAAGAAAGCGTTCAATTAATTAGTCAGGTAATAATTCCAGCTACTTTAATTCATATCTATTTTAATGCTATATAATATAATTCCTAATTTTTAACTTCTGATAAGAGAAGGCATTAGATTTTTGTAAAATTTATCCCCTTCCCTGTGTCCATTTTTTTCCAAATCTCCACGTTTTGAGACCTTCTGAACCCGAAAAAAAAATGTTTTTACGAATATGTCTTTCTGAATGTCTGCCTGCGAGCAGGATAACCTTGAAAAAAATGCTTCTATTAAATTGACCTTTCATACACTCTTTGGGTTTTAGAAACTACTGGTCAAGATTATTTGCCAGCTATGTTTGATACAAATTCAAAAAGTTATATCATTTTGAAAAATTTTTGAGAACTTTCTTTTAAAGATTTAAAAGTTATATGAACAGCTTTTTATAGTTTTTGAAAACTCGAAAAATGTATCTTAATGACATTTTTCGATAAAAGGAAAATTGTAAGAGTTACAGCATTTTCAAAATCCAACAAAAAAATGATATTCAGCATCTTAAACCAAATAATCCACGACACTAAAAAAGTTCAGGAAAAGAAAACCGTCGCTTTTTGATAGCTTAACAGGATTATCATAACAACTTTTAAGATTGATTTAAAAACTCGAAAACTAAAATTTTATTACAAACGATTCTGGTTTTAACCACTAAAACAACTAATGAAAAATAAAAAATTCCGCTTTTCGGTAAAAATATGCAACATACTAAAAAATATGATAACATAAAAATTATGCACTGAAGCTTAGTTTGTTTATAATAATTACTAAAATATAAAAAATTATGTAATTTTCTAACAAATTGTTTATACAAAAGACAAAAGATGCACACCTATATATTACTGACATGAGACGGATAAAGATTTTTTATTTTTTCGGTTATCTATAGTTTTTTATATTAATTGCAAAAGCTTCAAATCCATAGCTGTCTAAAACTACGGTATCGTTCACTTTAGATACTTTTCTACTTAGGAACCTTGGAATTATAAGACGATAAATTCCACTTTATTTATATGTACATAAGTTCCGTGAAATCTTTTGTGTGTGCTTTTTTGTTTGAGGAATATTAATTTTAGATTAATTATTTAACTCTTCTGTTCAAAATTAAACAAGTTTTCTAAGAACGGTACATAAAGGTTTCGCAGCGTCTCACGGGAAACCTGGCGGTGTTCAGGCGTCCGTGGCATGTAGTTGTACCGGTCGGATTAGTAGGTCAGATCGGTCGGGTCGGTCGTCGGGATACTACGGGTAGCGCGGGCAGCGTCTCATGGGAAACCTGGAGGTGTTCAGGCACCCTTAACGGGTAGTTGTACCGGTCGGATTCGTAGGTCAGGTCGGTCGGTTTGGTCGTCGGGATACTACGGGTAACGCAGGCAACGTCTCACGGGAAACTTGGCGGTGTTCAGGCGCCCGTTACAGGTATTTTTACCGGTCGGATTCGTAGGTCAGATCGGTCGTCGGTCGTCGGGATGCTACGGGTCGGCGCAGGGTGGACTGACGGTGCATCAAGACACCCTTTAGTTCGATAGACGACCATAGGTGCGCCAGGTAGTCGTATATCAAGCGGCCTTTCGAAGCGGGCGTGGGACGAGTGATTCCACTGATCCCGGTCGCTCCACCATAGAAGCTCCACGTGGTAGAGAGACCAGTCAGATCGCCGAGCGCGGGCACTCCGGTAAAACCGGCTTGCCGCCCTCAGCCACCTGTAGGTAGTCCGCCGCGGGTAGTTCGGTCAGGGGCACCTGACGCCGACGTACCCGTACCTCGATCGGTGTTCGCTGTCTCGTCGCGGGTCCTTCTTATACTTGTGCGGCGTCCGGTGGTGTAGTGGGGTGCGCAGGCGCACTGTTCGGTCTGGAGAAAATGGGGATAGTCGGCCCGTGTGCAAACGGTGACCTTGGAGTTCTTGCGACAGTCGTGCAGTGTGCAAACGGTGCCTCATGGGTTTAAAGTACACGTGCCTATACACTCATATCTACGCGTATAAATACATACACACAAACACACACAGAGATATACACACACACATTATATATATATATATATATATATATATATATACATGTAACGAGTCGAGGAACTGCTCGTTACAGCATTATTTCATGTGTGCCCGTGATAGCTTAACGTTCGGCATAAAGATAACCAGTAGTTTTTTCCAAAAAATTAAGAACCACAACATTTTTAAATGTGGTGCAAAATTAGCAAAATACAGCACAAAATAATGCAATATCAAAAACTAAGAATTTTACATTAATTCATGTGCTGTCGTGCCATCTCAACGTATAGCCAGCACGGCCACACGTTTTTTCGAAAAATAAAAAACCGTGCAATTGTTTATTGCGGCACAAAATTAGCAATAAATTGGAACTAAATTATGCAATGTTCACAAACTCAATATAATAAAGTGGTCGTGCTAGCTTAACAGACCTCCTTGAATACGATGAACATTTAATTTTTAACAGGTGGGATAATATTAAACCACGTACTCAAGTTTGACAAAAATATTTTATCAAAGGGATAGTTTTTATCATTCACTCAACTTATTTTAAATTTAATGGATCTTTTTATAGACAGAATTGTATTGTAATTTTTCGTAGATTTTGTTTTGCGAATGTAATTGGGTACTTCCATAGGTTTAGTCATTTCTTCGATTTTAGCAGAAATAGTTCAGCGCATCAAATACTCATCGTAATGGGTTTGCAGATTTATTCGCTGCCGTGTGATTCCTCTGAAAGTTGTCGGCTGGGTGCTCTCGGGAGAAATATCCTCCGCAGGCGCAGCTGATTTTCTGCTGCTTATCACTTGTTTCCCATTTTCTAGCTGGTCAGTAGATCTGTCGGTTGTGTCAGTGAGATCTACCTGCCTGTCACGTGACTTGCATGCTGCCGCTCTCAGCAGTGACACCAGGGGTGCTTTGGCTATCCTCAGAAAGCGACCACGGCCTATATAATTTTTGTAACTTTTCCATGAATTCACAGGTTCCTGTTACTCCTCTAAGTCTGTTTCCCTTCGTTCACCGCCCCTCCGGCATGGTTTACTCTGGCAGTAGTCCGGAAGGGTTATAATTCTTTTTTTTCATAAACTTGTTTTCGGGTGAAACCAGTTTTGTAGAATAACCCGGGGCAAAGTCAAGTTACTGATGAAATGAGGATAGTATACGTTAATTTATTACGATGTTTAAAATCTTTTGCGATGTTGTCTAGATACAAAACTAGGAGAAAGGCGTAGTTTGGAACTCGTCTTTTTCCTCTGATATCTTTAAACAGCGGCCGCGTGCGATTGCCCTGATTTTGTTTTCCAATTTAAGAAAACAATTCAGATTTAATCTGGGTCTTGTAGTGAAGGCAGTTGTTAAGATTTTCGCAACTATCGTATGCTGAATACAATTAGCTTAGAGATTACCTATATATTTATGAGGATCACCCTCAGACATTGACTAAATGTCATTCTCGATCTAGTTCTCTAGATTTTTGGACCTAGCATAGCTTCAGGTCATCCATGTCTAGGAGAGCAAAAACTTATCCGAACAAGAAAAAAGCGTTTGCTCGAAGTCATTGTATGCGAAATGCAAGTTCCTTTGACGCTTAAGAGCTTAAGTCACGGTAACAGCGTCTATGGAAACTAGATCTTTACTGCTTCGCACGTTTTCCAACGACATTTTTGTTCTTCTGTAAGGATGCCTTTGTCGTCGTATTGAGAATATACCTCATCTGCAATACTAACTGTGAGAGATTTATCAATTGTTGGAAGAAAGGTAATCGCTCTACATTCAGGTGGATTTTGAGCATCTGGTTTTTTTCTGAAAAATACACATTTGTCTGGTAATTGTTGCAGAAGTTGCACACCATGTCCAGATTGAGAGCTTTCCAGTTACTTGCCATTTTCTTAACCGTTGAAACATCTTAAGCTGTAATGTTAGTGAGCTTCCCGTCGGGATTATTGCTTGTTATTCTATTCTTTAGTTGGAACCACGCAGTAGACAAATTGCTTCTGTTAGTTTCTCCCTAAAACATCCGACTAGGAGTTAGTTATACCTTCCTATTGAGGGACTTTGGTGTCTGACTGGAAGTTTTTCTTTACACTCGGTTTAAGATAGAACCTTCTTTCGTCTGACTGAAAGCTTTAAATAAATTGCCTTCTTGCACTAGTTTTCTTGAACTGACGCAGCGTAGCAGTAAGAACAACAAGTCTCTGCTCTTGGGAGTCTATAATCCCATTCCAAATAGCTAGTATCAATTTCTCCATGTAGCTAGGATAGATGATTTTTTTTAAAATGGCGTACCAGATTTCTGGTTCTGTATTCTCCCTTCTATTAAGTCAACCGACACATTTGGCTACCAAATGTGCACAGTATACACGAATTTGGACTTCGAATGCAGTTTGCGATGCATTCGGCCTTAAGCACAGCAGTTAACCTAATCGAAGGACAACTGAAGCTGAAAGGCCTTGCGATTAGAACCTTTATGGAAATTGAAGGAGCCTTTAACTACACCTCGGGAGAGGTGATCAAGGCGGCCATGATCTTACATGGAGTGCTTATGGCAGTTGTAGAATGGACCTGCCACATGTTGGAAAATAGGAAACCTTACTACAACTAAGGGTGATACCACTTTATATGAAACCGTTGATTCGGGATGTACGCAGGGAGGTGTTCCGTCACCCCTGCTGTGGTGCTTGGTTGTAGATGAACTCCTTTAGCTGTTCACGAGTTAAGGCCACCACGTTATAGGCTATGCGGACGATATATTGGCACTACAAGCACTACAAGCACTAAGAATAGTAGATTCTTGGTGCAAGAATACTGCACTATCAGTCAATCCGAGCAAGACGGATGCAGTTGTATTCACCAGAAGGTATAAGTGGAGAACCACGAGTACACTGAAACTGGCAGGACAACAACTGAAAATCAAAGGACCAGCCAAATATCTAGGAGTTATCCTAGGTAAGAAGCTGCCATGGAACGAGCACTTGAAAAACAAGTGCAAGAAATTAGCAGGGACTCTCTGACTCTCTAGGAGAGCCATAGGGAAAAGCTGGGGCTTGAAGCCGGATACACATATGTTGATCTACACAGCGATCCTGCGACCTAGGCTTACCTATGCAGCGGTGGTCTGTTGGAGCAGGGTCGAACTATCTACTGTGAAGGCTCGACTGGAGAGGATCAGGGGACTGATTCTGAGAGGCATCACGCGTGCCTCAAAGTCGACACCCACAATGGCTCTGGAGGTACTTACAGGTGCGGAGCCCCTCCAGCTCACCATCTCACCATCGCGGCCGTGGCTGCGAAAGCGACCTGGAGATTAAAAATGGTAAATGGTAGCAGTATCTCGACAATAGTGCGGATACTAATCGATATTGCGAGGAGGCCGACAGTGAGCATGCTCAGAGAAAAAATGTCCTCTCGTCGCTATCTCTTCGACAAGAAGTTTCGTATTAGCCTATCCACAAGAGTGGAATGGATTAACGGTGAGGTACACCTACCCAGTGACGGAGACAACTGGTTCACAGATGGCTGCAAGAACAGGGAGAACGCAGGAGCCGGTGTATATCGTAGAAGGAATGGGATGGATTTCGCAATTGCGATGGGGTCCTATTCCACATTTCTACAATCTGAGATTATGGCCATACTTCAGTGCGCCTATAAGGCAGGGGAGTATTGCAATAAAAGGAACATTCGCATCTGTTCAGACAGCAGGACCAACAGCGTGGCAGCGGTTCTCTCTCTTTGAAAAGGGTTATGGAGTCACGCTTGAGGCTTAGAAGGGGACGAAACGGGTTTACCTAGACGTCAGGGGCTGTAACGGTCTCAACCCAGAATATTATTAATAATAATAATAATGACAAGTCAATAGCTTTTTAATAAAAGATTGAGGAAAATAATATTTTGATGAGCCTGGGGACGAAGTGAACTTCGCTCTGGTTTGAAAATATTGTTTTCCTTCAGTAGGAACTTATAATTGCACATGGATTTCCCCTTATACAATTCGAAAAATCTTCTCCTAATGCAGGTGTGGATAAGACCAGGTTAGAAAAACGACTCCGATCTGCTCTTAAGGTTACCTTATGACCCTTCATCATTGTGATATTAAAATTGGTTCCCCCACACCGCCCCGTAGGGTGCAAGTGGGGGAAAATTCGAAATCTTAAATGGGAACGCCTATTTTTTATTGCATATTTAAATTCTTTGGATAAAAATGCATATGATTTGTCTAAAACATTTTTCTTGTTTCGCAATAGATGGCGCTGTAATCGACGAAATTCAATTTTTCTTCATTTTACTGTTACTGAGAATGCACACTTACGATTCTGCAAAACATTAATGAAAAAGACGCCATTTTCATTGTGACATGACCGACCACGGAAAAAAAGAATTTTTATAATCGCTTCAGAATCTTTGAACAAGTGAAAAAAACTCGTACATGAAAAAAATACATCGCGACGAACATAGGTAGAACTTTTTTTTTTTTAAGTCGGTTAAAAGTAAGGGCAATAGAGCTTAGGATACGTTTACAATAACAGTGTTTCCTGAATATTCCTCAATTTTAGCTCTGGTATTATTGTAGATTGAGGTCAGCGGGGGTTATCGAAACATAACGAAAGTGTTTACTTTTGTATTTCATTAAACACAGTCAATTAGAAAAAATACATTTAGGACAAAATTCATTTTAGATAGATCAAAAATGATACCGAATTCTACTTTACAATAGAGTATCTAACCGTACGAGAAAACATTGAAATGGTTCTGGTGTATGGAGAAGCTGGAAAAAATCTTAATAATGCTTTCAATCTCTACGCTCAGCGTTTTCCAAATAGAATTGTGTCACGTGCTACATTTTATCGTACTATTACAAAATTTACTAACGATGGAAGTGTTCAACCTAAGAAAAAGACCCATAGAACAACAGTCACTTGAGAAAATAATTAAAATTCTGTATTCCGGAATGTCTCAGAGCAGTTTTTGTAACATTTTTAAACGTCTTTTACGAACCATGGAATAGGTAGTTAATCGATACAACATGCAGTACTGGAGTATTGAAAATCCTCAGTGGCTTTGTGAAGTCGAACACCAGCGTCCATGGACTGTTAACATATGGTGTGGAATAATTGGAAACAAACTGATTGGTCCCCAGATTATCGAAGTCAGCTTAAATGGTCAAAAATATTAAGATATTTTGGAAAATGAACTGCTAATATTGCTTGAAGACTTGAGCTTAGAAATACGGTAGAACATGCGGTTTCTACATGAAGGTTGTCCGGCAAACTATTTAGCGGTAGCCCGAGTAGTTCTTAATCCTGATTTAAATGGTCGCTGGATTGGTAGAAGCGGTCCGATAAATTGGTCTGAAAGATCGCCAGATCTTACATCACCAGATGTTTTTTTTGGGGCAGTGAGCCTGGGTTACGCTAAAAGTATTTGTGTGTTTTAAGACTAATTTCGAGTAGTGCAGAATCGTAAGCGTGCATTTTCATCCAAAGAATCCGAATATGCAATAAAAAATAGGGATTTCTATTTAGATTTCGAACTTGCCCCCACCCCCATCTCCAGGGGGGGTGTGGGGGGCCGATTTTAATATTAGTGTATGTACTCCTCACAGTGACTAAATTTTTATTCATAAAAATTTTTCAGAGTGCTTATTTTTCGAGATACATGTTCGATACTTGTCTCAGAGAAACTATAGTTGCCGATTTTATACTGGATTGACAGTAGCAAATACAGTAATTATGTAATGATATGAGAGGTTGAAATTATAAATTCGTGAGTCCTGGAATACTAAGTATGTACTATATTAGTTATTATACCATACATATTAGTTATTATACCATCACTGTATTGACAGTAGCAAATACAGTTATTATGTAACGATATGAGAGGTTTAAATTATAAATTCGTGAGTCCTGGAGTACTAAGTATGTACTATATTAGTTATTATACCATGTTTCTGTTGCGATTTTAGAAATGTTGAGTAGTCAATTTTATTAGAAATAAGAAACCTTTCTGTCGTACGAACCATCCCCTCAACTAAAATTTAAGAAAATGAGCAAGTTGGACATTCCGGTATATCACATTTTGAATAAAGTCAATTTAGGATAAAAATAATAGTATTTTGTTTTTCTAAAAAGTAGTTTTTAGGCAGTTTATCTGAGAAAGATCGTAAGTTATTGAAGAATTGTTCTAATATTTTTATAAAAGAAAGATCGTAATATTTTATATAGATGTAATGTTTAAGAGATTTGCAGTTCAAAACTAATCCAATAAACACCTGGAACCCTAGCAAGCTTTTCTTAAGGTAGACGAATAATTCTTTAAGGAATAGAAAGTCCAAAGTGTGTTGCCGACGTTGCATGTGACCACAAGTAATAATTGATAAAAATTACGCATAACACACTGGCACCCATCATGGGGCTGATATAAAGCGAAAGGTTTATATTTTCTATTTTAAAAATATTACGGTATATAAGGAAATTCTTGAAATCAGAATTCCTAGTATTTTCCCGAATTTTTGGTCCTAAGAATAAAGTGGAAAGTCCAAAGAGCTACTATTCCAAAATCTCTTAAAATTTGTGCGGGACATAAACGCAGATTTTTTTCTATGACTTTTCTAAGTAGGAAATACAATTTTTAAATAAATTTACGCTAGACGTGCACGTTTTACAGATTCTATATGTTTAAATTGTATCCCTAATATAATCGCGATATTATTTACACTAAAGTGAACCTTTCTATTTCTATTATTAGTTTCATGGCGATAATAAACAAACGCAAAAATTTAATTGCAAAATCCTCTTTTCTTGTCGAGTCAGTGCGCGTTTTGGGAGTTCCCCAATGCCGTTTTTTTATTGTGGGGTGTAAATAATTAATTATGGCGGTGGCTCATCGTCTTAAAGTGTCAACCGGAATAGTTTTTCAACATGGCGCGGCACCATGACAGCAAAGGTCGATTATGGTCATAGCCATTTTGGAAGACTTCGATGGTAAAATAACGCGTGGGATAGAGAAATTGCCTAGGTCGTTCTAAATTGAATATTGCTCTGACCAATTATATATTCAGAAGTGGATGTCTATCTCAAAGTAACCATGTGAGTATGTTCCTCGGTAAAGGGGAAGTTGCGCTATGATCTGTCAGAATAAGTAGGCGATAGATTGTGTAGTCAAAAAGAAATATAATTATATATGATCGGCGACGTTTCGTAGATTGACATTTGCAAAATGTTTGTGACCTGGAATTACCTCAATTACGCTCACATTAATTAATTTACTCAGGGAAAACTCGGCAATAAACTAAGGGCGAATAGCGCCGTTGGAATTGACTTTTGATCTTTATCATTACGATATAATTATGGATCGTGATATTCGTTTCGCCGGCTCTGGACGTGTTTATTTATGACTCGTGCGGCTACCACCAATGGCGTAATTTTCGGATTAAGGACATCCACAATATAACTGTTAGGTTAAGCAAATTTTTAGTTCATTAATTTTGTTTAACTCAAGATGATTGTTGTTCTTTTACGGGATGTTTCTAGTTTATGTGCGGCCGTAATAGCCACTTAATAAATGAATCTTTTATTGTGTCCCGTAAATTCACTAATATTATTTTATCTTGCAAATGAATTATCATCCTTGCTTAGTCTTTTCCGAAACCTACCTCACTCTGTGTTGAGCTGGTAGGAGGTAAAATAATAAGTATTCAAGGGTAGTAGTTTAAAATAACTTTCAATCACACGCCTTTTGACCGTTTGAGGCGTACTTTAATTGTGCAAACGATCTGGCGCCGTTCAGGCAAAATCTTAGTCGACATTTAAAGACTTCAGCATGAGAATTCATCATTTCGAATTAAAATCAAAATCAATTGAATTCGCTTATAACGTGCAGCCACAGTATACAAATCTTCTATGTAGAGGAATAAGATGTGCAAGCAATTTAATTATAGGAGCTATGGGTTTGATTATCACTTTTAGACTATTCAGTAAACGTTGATAGACTTACCTCATAAATTGTCTTGCAGTTCAACCTAAACAGTATTAAAAATTCGGCTACATGTATCCAGAAATTTATTTCTAGCTACAGCACCCATACTATTTTGTTCCGTGTATAGTTTACGACAGGATGCAACAAGATGGTTGACTTTTCCCTCCCTTAATGTTCTCCACCAAGCTAGAAAGATCGAGTAACTTACGTCTATCTTCCAAAAATTCTCAAAATCGAATATTTTGAAAGGTTCAATAAAAGAGCCTGATGAAGCAATACTTTATTGTAATCATGAGACGACATTTGAAGAAGATTTAACCTCACTTAAACCTCCGTTTAGAACATGTGTCCAGCCAGACCTATCACGATTTAACTTCTTTTTCAGTATTCTTCCAATTAAGCTAGAAACTGAAAACTCCTTCACTGTTCCTAAAACTTCGTTAGGTTAATTTAAAAAAAATGAAAACCGACTCAAAAAGTCAAAGTCGTGCCATCTAAGTTAAACGTAGGCAATCTGTTGTGCTATTGTATGGTAGTTTACGAGGAAAAATTTTCTTCTTTGGATAAGTATTTACCGAGGGGAGGGAGTAACAGTTTTGGGATTATGATGGATATCGCCTATCTTCTAATAGCGATTAATTTTTTTTCTAGTACGGTTTCGATTTTTTTTTTCGAAATAAAATCTTTTACCTTCAAAAATAAGGGTCAAAAATAACTTTTAATTTGTGTCGAAATAAGATAGGATTTTTGTCTTGCGGAGTAGCACATCTCTAGAATTTCGGAAAAATCGATTTTTTTGTTTTGGCGTGTGCCCGTGTGTCCTCGCAAATACTCGCCTCTACCACCTAGCTGACTTCATACACAAAACCGCACAGTACCTTTCTTTGCGGCTAGATAACATTTAGGCTTATCTCTCTCTCTCTGTTACTTCAATGTCTAATATCTAATTGATGTCTAATATCTAATCTAATTGATGTCTAATATCTAATGAATAAATGTCGTCTGCTAGAGGCTTTTAATTCTATCATTGTAAGAGTCTCGCTCTGTACGAATCCCGCAAAACAGAGGTGTCTGATTTAAAATACTGGTGCACAAAGACAATGCGGCTATTAGCCGTGATTCAGTTGTTTTTATCACCATGAGACGACCGCGGGACAACCACGATTATCACCTAATGAGCAATCTTAAGCCATGGTTCGCCTATTGCATTGTTTTCACGCGGAAATAACTTTTTTTCATTTTAGCGCCGATTTTTACATTGTGAAGGAAGCATCAGTAATCAGATTTTCCTTCTACAAACAATTATTGTAAAAGTCACTGTAAAGATATTACTAATCTTCGAGTACAAACTGATACGACCCAAATAAAAGGAAGGGATAGGGGGTCAGACTATGTTTTAAGAGGGAAGGAAGAGGAGGAGTAAGAAAGAGGAAAATAATGGGGAAGGGATGCGGTGAGAAGAGGGGGAGGGAGACAAGGAGTAGGTGAAGTGACAGGCGAATGGGGAAGGGGCTGACGTGAAGAGTACGCTGGGCGAGCGACGGGCGAAGGCTGTAGGTCCATCCCTGTGGGCTTGTCCCGACGACTGGTGGGTGGCGCGAGATGAATTCTCGTAGCGTTACCACTCATCAGGGCCTTCCACGCCTGAAGTCCATCCATGCTTGTGGACTGGAGCCCCTGGACTCCAGAAAAAAAAAATTGATGAACTTTTTTTTTTAGATTATCGACTACAGGGATTCAGGGAGAAGGGGAAGGAGTGGACTAACTTAGGAAAGGACTAAATTAGGAATGGACTAACTTAGGAATGAACTAACTTAGGAAAGGACTAACTTAGGAAAGGACTAACTTAAGAAAGGACTAACAGGCGGTCGACTGTTCACGCTGCTGGGATACGTCAAACGATATAAGCCCTCGACGACTCTGCGGCCGCTTTCCGTACCAAATCCCGGTACAGATATCTCCGCTTCCAGAAAGCAGCGACTGCAGGATCCTCTTTTTTGATGTCCAGATCCTCTACGCGTTTCCGGGTCGAGGGAACGTATCCATCCGGAACATGCTGGACATTGACGAACATATATGTGTCCGTCTCCAGCGACAGTACTGTGGCGCGGTGATGGAACGGCTCCACCGGGATTAAGGTTTTGCGCGCCCGACAGTGGACTGTCTGCCTTGTTCGGCGCTGCCTCAATGCCCTCCTGGGCGAGTAACCCGCTGGCAGCAATATAGGGGGGTGGCAACTCACTGGTGTTGGCCCGCCTCTGGCTGCTATGCTCGGTAGTATCCTCGGATGACTAGCGGCTGGCCGGTTTTAGCTGCGACCGGCAGCTTGCGCACCTCCTGGTGGCCGGAAACTGCGTGTTGTGCTGCTGTCGTCTGTGGCCGTGGGCCGATCGGCAACCGCTGGATTGAAGGAGTTGGTAGGCCCTCCTTCCGCCGGCGGAATTCCCTCTGCCTGGGATTCAAGCCGCCCATCCAAGAGAGCGCCTTCGGACTCATGGAGCGCCGTTGGTGTCACTATTGGAAGGGAAGTGAATTTCCAGACTCCTCCTTTCACCCAAAAATCAAGCCCCCGGCCGATAACTTTCGGACTGCCGGAGCGCCGTTAGAGATCGACAGAGGAACAGGATTTTTGGAAGAAGAAGGTCGGAGAAACACAAAAATATACAAATACAAAGAATATTCTTCAAAATTTGTCCTGAAAAGGGAAGGTACACGTTTCATGACAAGAGAAAATAAACCAATTTAAAATAATTCACTTCGTTTGCTTTCCAAGATTAAACCGGGAGAGCAGTAAAGAGACAAGTGACAGCGGAGTACATCCGTGTGACTTGGAGGCTCGAAGCCGAGTGACGAGGGTGGCGAAAACGCGTTCCTTTAATCAGTGGTCGCTTGAGTGCGCGCCGCTACTCCCACTCGGCGGACGCGAAAAAGCGAGCGTGGGAGTCTCGGCCCGAGTTTTCTTCCCACACCGTCCAATTTCATGAAGCGCGCTCCAATCACGACATTGCCACCCGCGCCTTCGTCGCTGTCGCTTGCCGAGCTTGCTCTCTACTCTCTCCCATTACAGTGTCCCCGTATACTATTCACTTAATACTACTGCCTACGTGTTAAAGTACTGATGTGTAATTGTATTTTTATAAAAATAAGAATAGTTTACAAAATTTAATAATTCATTTTAATCTCATTATACTAGTTCCGTAATTCCGAAATTTAAATATAATATGTGAAATGAACTAGTAATAAAAATTATTACCGCCTAACTAAAGCTTTGCGTGAAAAATAAAAGAAAAGCAACGAAGGTCGTCGTAACGGTAGAGGAAAGGAACCTAAAAACTTGAAAGTAAAACTTCATTAACGGAACATTAAGGGTTCCTTTCGTCTTCTGTCCGTTCCTGCCAATGGCATACATCAAAAGTTTTGCAAATAATTTAATATTTTATTTCTTTAATAATTGATATTGTAATAAAATCTCGCAAATTTTACTTTCAAAACGTCACAAATACCGAAGTTGAGAATTTTGTCAAGAAAAATGCAAAATGTTAATCTATTAAGGCGCCACAATGGCTCCACCGTATTGAATTTCGTAAAACTAACCTAAAATTAGAATTAAGCCACCTCAAACACCACAAATTGAGTTTCATGATGTCGAAAACCCAGATGCTTTAAACCTTTACAAGCAAAATGTAAATTTTTTGTACATTAAGACACAATATTCGGATTCGTTAGAAGTGTTGTACCTTTTCAATTACTTTTTTTCTTATACCTTAAAGGAAAAAAAACATAACCCTTGGGATGGTAATGTTTTGGACTATTTGCTTTCATAGTTCACATTTGTCGATATAAAAAAAGACTTGCTTAGAAAATATTACCGATTCGCTCATGGGGCTTGCCAACTTTTAATGCGTTGTTCTCGAAAGTCAGTCTTTGCAGGTTCTATCTTAAGAAAAGCCTCGGCAACTCGTTTCTCTACCTTGACTGAGAGATTGTCTTCGATGTAAAATGCCGGAAATTTATCCAGCTATACAACGTACCTATATGTAACTCTATACCTACCGGAAAAGATTTTTCAATCTGTTCTTGAAATTGATGGGACTGCATTCAGCAACTTCATGTCAATGCATTTAAAAAATTTCAACTATTTTTAGTGATTTTGATCAAAAGTCTAGTATTTCTTGTATCAGGTGTAGAAAGAAAAATCCCAAAATAATTTTTGAACAATTTAAAAACGTATGAGATATTTAACATTGAAAATATTGCTCCTTTTTATACGCTTATAACTTTAGTTAGTTTAATGCTATTAGAGTGTTTGACTTCCTTCATTTATTTTTACAGTAAAACTTACAATATTCTTTAACATCCCTGTAAGTATAAAAATGAAATTCCTCTTAGTTTTGTAGAAATAATTAAGAACGAATACCGTTGCATCCTATGCCCAACGTTCGAGAGTCGGAACTCTGAGGCTCGAGCATATTAGTTTAATATTCTTGTATTGTTCGTCTATTGTTTAAGTAGTTTTTTACATAGTTTACAACGTTTCAGTATAAAATAACGATGCCAGTTAGCCGTGATTTTGACTGAGTTTACAAGAAGGAAATACCTGTTAAAAAAGCATCATCGAGCTACAGCCGTTTCTGATTTACAGATTATATACGCACTTCTTTGCTTTTTCTTCGCTATTAGTAGGAAAGATCGTAGTAAAAGAATTGCCGCATAACCAAGTTCCTTCGCGACGAATCGCGGACGAGCGTAGTGGTTTGTATGCATCGGGGCTTACGAGTTTTATGGGAGGGTGCGACGAATTTGCCGTTCCGCGTGTGCTTGGCAATCGAAGGAAATGATAAATTAGGAAGACAATGCGCATACTCTATTGTTGGACAAACCAAATCTCGGCGAAATCCCTGAGGATGCAGCATGGGAGAGAGGTCAGGGCAAATGGAAAAACGTGAGGATCCGGGAAGAGCACGTCTTTGTCTTCTTAGGAAAAGTCCAAAACACAAGCGTACTAACTACCGATCGCTAGTCCTATTGAAGTACTTCAGGATTCATCTCCATCAACCTATTACTACTGCTCGTAACTTCTGCAATTAATTAGATTCGCTGCAGGAGTAAGAAAGCGATGGGCCGGTCGATGTTTGAGGGTATTTTCAATCTGGCCTCTTGTGAATCCCCGTAGTCTCCGTTTTCTATGAATCTCTGCAAAGGCACAGTAAATCTCAGAAAAATATTCTATCTGAAGTTCGATAAGAACGCTGCAAACAATCGATAACTAAAATGATCCAACGTTGTATCATTTTTATCAGGCTGGCTCCACAACGTGTCTTAAGAATTGTGCGTACGTCGACATGCTTTGTTCCGCGTTGCTTTCAAATGTCACACGTGTTTCATTGGTTCATATTCTATTGTTCCGATGGTTAAATGCAGTTCAATATTTATCGGTAAACTAGAATGTGAACTAATGAAACAGACCAGACAACTGTCAGCAATAGGCAATAAGGCATATGCATGCGTTGATATCAACGTTTGTCGATGTGCATACAAGTCTTACGAACAATTGTGTAGCCCGCTTCAGGAGGTGGATTTACAAGCTTATATATAGTTGTTTGTTATATGTTATATGTAGTTTGAGAAAACTGCATTTCAAAAATCATTTGTTAAAGAAAAAAAATGTGCTGGTAAATAAACTTACTGAAAGTCACGATTTCACTTCGAAAATATAAAAAATTGTAAAATAAAGTACGTGAAAAACGTTAGTTTCTTTCAATTATTCTTTTTACGAGAGTTCTATAACATCAAAAATCCTAAAAATCTAACAGTTTATGATTATCGAATTATTATATTGTGAGTGCTTTCTTCACAGTCTTTTGACAAAAAATTAGAATTTTCTCTCAATTTACAATAATACGAAATTATTAACCTTTTTGCAGAAGTACATTCTCTTTTTAGTCGGGCGTATAATCATGAAATAGTATATTGGGCGAGGGGCTGTTCACTGAGTAATTCGCCTGACTACTACCTCGAATTATGTATGGGAATACTTCTGGGAATCAGTAGTAGTCTTTAGCAATCTCTGATCATTCTTTGAATAGTCGCCAGTAGTCGGTAGAGTAGTATTGGGAGTATTCGGGATACCTGATAGGAAACCGAGCCAGTGCAGTGGTCCCAACTGTTCCCCTACTTAAAATTCCTATATAGGTTCCTATGTAGGAATCTACATAGGATCCTGTCTAGGGTCCTGCATGGGTACCTATATGTTTCACCTATAAGTGCCACCTATAGGAAATAACATAGGATCCGATGTAGGATCCTACATAGGTTCCTGTATAGGACTCTATATAGGTTACTGTATAGGACCCTATATAGGTCCCAGCATTGTTCTCTATCCAGATGCGCAGTAATATTATATGGCACCTACGGCTGCGCAGAAGTTTTTTGGTCCTACAGGAGTACATGGAGGCGTACGTACCTTTAGATGCCATTATGTACCATTAGGTACGTAACATTAGGTACATAATAGGTAGTGTCCCATACAAGAACCTATATAGAATCCTTTATAGGATTCTATGTAAGAGCCTACACAGAATTTTATGTAGTTTCCTATATAGGATACTATATAGGAAGCTACATAAAAATTTTCAGCAGGTTAATAATTGTTATTAAATTAATGTAATAAATCATGGTAGCAGATTCGAATCCGAAGTTTCGAAATTTTTATTATCTTACATTAAGTTTGAACTTTAATGAAGAATGCTTTCGGTACTTTAATTCATTATTTTGAATTTTTAAAGTTTAACTAAAGTCAGAAGGAAGCGGATAGGAAGAAAAAATAAGTGAAAACTTGAATACAATTTACAACACTTTGAACTACCTAAAGTTTTGTTTTCAAAATTAAAATCCTTTAATCGTATATGTATAGACTTCAAAATTGAAATAGTAAATAATAAAATTTCGAATTAATTGTCAAACTCAGAACGTAAATATTTTTAAAAATTTCATTATTCAGCATTTTGACACGCTTCACGTTTTGCTCTTCTCTACCAAAAAAAGAAAAAAAAATAGTTCATACCATTGAGGAGAGCCGTCTTTATGGCTTGGGCAATGTATTTGAAACTCGTTTTCAAAATCCCGAGTATGCACAATGGAAAAAAAACACAGTTTATTATATGATCCAATGAATTTATTGCTAAACCAAATACCACCGTATCGCCAGTGTGGTCAGTAGTGCAACGGAATTACAATTGAATGTATTTATGAGAACTGCACAAAAATGTGAAGCATCGTACTTTGAGAAATGACGAAGAATTTCATAGTTCAGCAATATTTTTAGTTGCGGGTACGTATCATAAGCATATCTAATTTAATATTAATTCATTGAGAAAAATCTCACAGGGCTATAAAGCAACTTTACGAGCTGAAAAAAATATACACATAACATAATACACAAGGATGTAAATATATATATATATTAGGGTGACTCAAAACTCCTTTTTTTAGGGCAATGTAATCGTCCAAACTTTCTACCTCTGGGTTTTAATGTATCTTTACGTTTCGGCCCTCACAGAATCCGAAAATAATAAAATTATATCGGTGTCTGACTGTACGTCTTTCTGTATGTCTGTCTGAACAATGTCTGCCTGTCTGTATGCATGGTTACCTGAATTTCTTAGCCACGCTAACTTTTGAAGGAATTATCTAATAGAATCAGCCTTTGATACACTTCTTAATATTCAAAAAATTGAGATTAAGTTCGTTAAGCAGATACTTCCTACAAAAATAAAAAAATTAAGAGTATTTTTAAAATATGAATTTTTTCCAAATTTAGACATTATTGCCAAAGTTTCTTACGGACAGATAGAATGCTTGCAAATTACCTAAATAAAATTTTTAATTTCGATGAAAATTAGAAAAATTATGAGCTTTTGAGTATTTGGAAAATGTTCAGAAAAATAGAAAAAATATTTTTATGATAGAATAGAAAATTTCATTTAAATTCTTCACTGAATATCAAATATATTTAGAAACTATCTTAGTTTAATTTTATATGTAGACAAAAATTCCAAAAGTTAGAGCTTTTTCAACATTTGAAAAAAAAAATCTTTTTGAGCTACAGAAATTTTTATCAAATTTTCTGGTATACGGAAAAAGGACTTTCAAATTATCCTAAAGGAATTTTTAAATTCGATGAAAATTTTAAAAAATTATATGCTTTTCAACATTTTGAAAATTTTTAAAAACAGGACAAAAGTTTGTTTTTTAGGTTAAGAAATATCAATCCAAATTTCTACTAAACATAAAATATATGTATTTTGAAACTGTTCTTATTAAATTTCTTAATTAGACAAAAATTCAAAAAGTTCGATAATTTTTCAAAATATGCAAATTTTCTTTTTAAGAGATTTATAAGTTTAAAGCGTTGAAGAAGATTTACAAATCATCTTGATGACGTTTTTAATTGAGTACAAATTATTGAGTGCGAAGTGCGACTTTTCGCAATGAAAATGTAATCGTCAATACTTATGATATTTAAAAAAATGTTTAAAAAAAGAGCTTGGGTATGATGTGTCCAGCGAAATGTAGCCTGAAGAGAAGGCTGACATGGTCAAGGGTGCGATATGTAGCAATTTAGTATGTAATCGAGCCAGGTCTAAATGTATTGAAGGTTCGTACAGGGTTAATGTGGAACCTGTTACTGGTTCTAATTCTGGAGAGATGCTGATCAGTCCTAATCCAGACAATGGTAATGGTTTGGAGGCACTTTTTAGACACATGAGATCTGTCGTTAGCTCTGATCGGATAGAGTAAATCCAACCACTAAGAGATGGGATGGCTTTCCAAAATGGGTGACGATAATAGGACAGAGCGTGTATTCCTTCATTACCTGACACTATTTATGTTCTTGTCGGGTTAGGAGCATATAGGCGTGCTGTGAATCTTCAACTGCAATGTAAGTTGCCGATGATCATATATACGCTCCTTCAGTACCGTTTCTCAGGAAGGGTTGATGCACGGCAAGACGATGCATTTTGTATAGTATATAGTCGGTTTTTCCAAGTAGCGGAATGTCCATTATAACTTGTAGTGTCTAATTTCTACCGATAATCGTGACTGTTGGGGGCCGAAGACTGGGAAGGAGACTCTAGAGGAAGGGTCCTGAATGTCACGGAATATGGGTGCAAGTTGTTCTTCTGTTAGTAGTAGTGGATGTAATTCACCTCTCCTAGCTGCATGTATGACTGCCAGGATCTGGGTAGCTGAGGTTAAATATGGCATTGGACATTTCGTTAAAGTGTTGAGCTAAATCCGGAGTTCGTGTTGTAATTGAGCTTGGTGGTCATTTTGAGCCTGTACAATTTCCTTGTGCTATATTTAAATCACTGATTTTCTCCTTTTCTCCTTTTGTTTGTTCTTTTGCTCCTCATACCAGCGGGTAGGCTAGCTGGTGAAGTTTTAGTAGTGTGATAGTGTAGTTCGTCTAGTTCTTGATTGATGCACTCTTGCAGTCGGATAGCTGCTGCTAATTTGGGATTCAAGTTATATTCTCCGAGTAGTCGAGTGCATTGTGAGGCTAATTTAGGCTTGCAATCCTTAGGCAAATTATTAATTTGCTCCTGGTAATGGGTGAGCGTATGCTGCAACTTGGTTACATGTATCAAGGTGTTGACTCGCCAGTTACTAACTCGTCTCCGTAGCGTGTGCTGACGCTTGTAGAAAATCCCAGTAACAGATTGGAACTGCAGATTCTGAAACACATCTTCAGCTGTTTTGAGTGCGATCCAGAAGATACAACTCGCTGTTAACACTACCTGTTGTTGGAGTGGATAATCTAGACATAAATCACATGATTTTTTAGTGTCTCATACAACACTACCCTAATTGATAATTATTATCAGTAGGTGACCAAGAGCTTGTCTGCGTGCTTCGTAAATCTTGTATTATCACCGGCTTCCAGAAATACATTGTGATTTTCAGTGAAGCCCACAATCGTATAAGTTCCAGTCGCACGTTTATCGAGTTTATTCTTTCTCACGTCTCTGAAAATAATAACTCTGTCGCCAACTTTTGCGTTCAGTGGCCTTGCCTTTTCATCATAGCGTACCTTCGATCTTTCCTTAGCTTTTATCATATTTCTAGCTGCAGTTTTTTGTATTTCATGTAGCCTAATTATTAAGTTGCGCAGGTAAGTACCGTAGGTTTCTAAACTTTTCTCTGATGGAAAGGCACTGGGAAGGCGCGCAATTTTTCCGTATATTAGTTCAAAGGGCGTGAAGTTAGTAGATTCGTGTACCGATGTATTATACGCGAACATTGCGAAAGGCAATCCTGTCCTATCCCAATCATCGTAATATTTCGCTTAATGTTTGTTTAATCGGTAAGTACGATATGATTACGTTCTAGAGAACCGTTATTTTGCGGGTGGTACCCAGACGTAGTGATCCATTTGGCCTTAAATATCTTTCTCAGCTTGTTCATTAGTCTGATTACGAAGCTTCCTACTCGGTCCGTTGGGATGCAACGGGGGCCCGTATTGTGTAAATAAGTTCGTAGCAACTGCGTGTGCGATTGTGTTGTTTTTTTAATGTCGGGAATAGGCACGGCTATACAGAGCTTGCTGAAGTTATCTTGCACCGTTAATATATGCCTGTTACCGCAGGAGGTGGTAGCGAGTTTAACGACAGTATCGAGGGATACTTTGTCACTACGAATACTCCTATCAGCGTATTTAACAAAGTATCCCTCGATACTGTCGCTAAACTCGCTACCACCTCCAGCGGTAACAGGCATATATTAACGATGCAAGATAACTAATATCAGAAACTATCTTGGCCGATTATTGTAGTATTCAAAAACAATTCAATCAGTTTGAAATACAGAGAGTCTAGACAAGCCTAACGGCCAGTTGAAACCTCCCAAAAGGTTCAAGCTGCAAGCCTAAGGGTCAGAACTTGAATGCTTTTAAGTGATTTGTTTGTTTTTGAGTTTAGAAGTTTGTTACAAACGAGTGAAATTAACGAGAGAATTTACGTTGCACGTTAGCATTTAATTTTTAACTCGTTTGTCGGAGGTACCAAACTGATATGTCAATCCAGAAGGGAATGACCTATCTTTATTTTTATGTGGGTTTCGATTTATCAAATCCTGCTCCCGGACTGGGAGCCCTAACCCTTGCAGTTCTGAAAGTTTGATGGGTAGTGTAAATAACCTTGAATTACTTTATTTTGTCTTTAATAAGCATTAAAATAAATGTTTTGATTCATGAAGAAGATAACAGTACAATCTACTTTTTCTAAAAAACTACCACCTATCTCCACGGTAGCGGAGGAGATGACGGGCTGAGCATTATCCTTTCACAAATCCAATAATGCATTTGTGTCAATCACTCTCCGGTGGGTTGCTTTCATTTTTACAAGAAGATCCCTAATATATTCTCTAGGCCTCGGTACGTAAGCCCTAATTCCTCGTTCTGAGCTTCACCTTAACTCTGGTTGCACAAAGATAACTTGAATTAATAGATTTCCATCTTTCGGTCTTACACAGCTTAACGTCGCAAAAACCCTCTGTGTTGTTCACTGCCTTTTGATTAGACGTACTTGTTGGAGTGACAACCCGCGAACCGCGTGCGAGGTAAAATATCGAAGGGCAAGTTAGACTTTAATGCAGTGATCCCTTAGCAAAAAATGGTTCCGTTACCGGGAAGAAGTGATGAACGACTGCCTCGAGGTGACAAGTATGATCCACCTCGTAGGCCATGGCATGGATGACTTTAGATAGGGTTTATTGCTGATACTGCATGTGAACCTTGCCTGACGGCTGTGGAAACGGCGACTGGACGTGGTATCATAACTATGAAAATGCTGATTAAAAATTCTTTAAGAATAAGCAGTTTTGCAGGGCGCAATCAGTGTACACTGTTGCTATTTAAAAAATTTAGATGTTAAATGACTATTTTAAAACCATCTATAGTTGAAAATCCAGTAATTTTGACGAGAGAAAATCTATTTAATTCAAGAAAAATCAGATCGAATCAACCATCTAAATCTAAAGTAGGTTCGATATGTTCGATATTAAGAGAACAAAGAAGATTGATCATTTTTCTAATCACTTGTTTCAATTTTAGGTGAAGTAAGGATTGTGATCAATTTTGATCCAAATAGTTAAAATATGTATTTATATATCTGTGTATAATTATATTATTTACGTTAGTTTTGAGAGTATCCGTTTCTTTATCACGTTCCGATTATTTCTATTGGACAAAAAGTGGAGCAGGGTTGAGATTCCTTACCAGAGGAGCTCAAATATGCCAGGTGATAAGAGTCAGTCTATTAGTCTATTGAGGATGATGGCTCGGCTTACTATTAATTATCTATGTTTCGATCTTTAATAAATCAGGACAATATGTTTATTTTAGATACTTTGGGAAATTTTAAGAGCTCTTTAGTCTTTGGTCACGCGTAGACTCAAGAGCATTAGGTGAGCATGAAAAAGGTAGACGTTCAATATATGTTCTCCATGCATTTCAGGGACACGTTGTGAGCATTTAGTTGGATAATTTAGGGTTGATAATCATTACTAATTTAGTTAATTCTATTATATATTGTTAAGGACTGTACAGGGAGTCTAGACAAGCCTAACGGCCAGTCGAATCCTCCTCTAAGATTCAGGTTGCAAGCCTAAGGGCCTGCGCCTGAATGATTGGCTATTAATAATTTCATTTTAAGAAAATTAAAAAGAGGAGTTAGCCTAGTTTTTCTTATCCATTGAAGGGCGCTTTGCGTTTATGCATGATAAATAAAATTATAGCTACCTCGAAATTCGCTACGCACAGATGCCTCCTCTTGTTTCTGAGTTAACTGCAGAGTGCGAAAGTCAGCCCCCTACCGGGATCATTATTTTCTCTCCTGCATTCCGTGGCGGTAACGTGGGCCTGTCTCTGTGCACCAGCGTAGAATTGAATTTCATTGCTGAAGAAGCGCTGTTAATAGGGTTCACCAGTAATGCCCCTATTGAGCATACAGTGGTAGGTTATGTTTTCCAAACAGTAGGAATCATACAGATCACGGTATTCGGCACAACCTTCTCCTTTGGGGTTATCTCCTCACTGACCCCTCTAGGACACCCGAGGGTTAATGAAATCTTGGGACAAGTAGCTATAGAGTATCTGGAGTTATAGAGACTAGTTAAAAGCAGTATAGGCGTAAAACTAATTATTAACCGCCCCCAGTATGAACAGCATGCAAAATGCGTGATTCAAACCGAAAGAAAAAGTTTAAACCTAGGGGAGGGAAACAAATAAAAGGGCGTCAAGAACTGCTTAAACAGCAACTACTAGCGGAAAGTTTTCTGTCGGGCAAACTGTTGGTCCACGAAATACAGAAAGTAACGCAACCCTGAGGGGAATTAGTCAATGTCCCTGCGAGTTCGATTACCTCTTCAACACCCTGCTGAATAACGCCCAACAAAATCACTCTCAGAGAAACCGACGATTCCCTCTTCAGTTGTTTTCTAACTCTAACAGAGATTTGGAGTATTGTCTATTTCTCGTTGAATTGCCAAACTTCCTCTTCGATATCTACTCCACTGTCTGCGATACTTTGGCGATCACTTCAACTTCGTTATCGGTCGATTCTATTTTCGACTGTTCGTTATTAAAATGTTGAATAACAATGTCAGTTATCAATAAATTCAATTTTCCAAAGACTAAAGAGTTCTAAAATTTCCCAAAACATCAAAAATAAAAATATTGTCCTGACCGAATTCATTTAAAATCAGGCAGGCACTGCAACTTCAAATTACAGAATCGGTCGCCGATAAAAAATATTATTTTTCAAAGGAAATAAGGTGATACGTATTTTTCTATTTAAACCTGCCTAACCTTTGATCTACTTGAGATATTTAGGCTTTATTTCCAGCATCTGGTAGGGTTTGTAGTCCTCTTTCGAACTGCGACAGCAAGTTTGAACAAAAAAAAATAATGAACAAAACGGCAGCCCACCTTTTTTTTATGAAACTTTTTTTCTGAATTGGTACTCATATGAGGAAAAAATCATGTGAGTTTAATGAATGCTAAACTATTTTTCTGCTCAGGAGAATTTTTTTGATAAAAAATTTTTTTTTTTCTAACTAACGTAAGATTGAAATTTATTTAAATATTTGGAACGTTTTTATATTGCTTCAAGGTAAATTATTCTCAGTAAATACATTCAACATCACTCCACTTTCTGCCATATGTGTTTAGCTGTTCTTGACATATAGGACGACCTGCCTCTATTTTCATCAAATTCCGACTTCCAAACGTGACATTTTTGAATGCCTGCAACAGTGAGTACATTTTTCCATTCGCTAATTTTTTTCTTCAGAAACTTTTGCAAATCTCCTGATGCGAGAAAAATTAGTTTAATGGAGGACGTGTACTTTGCACTTTACTTACAAAAGTCTCTGCACTGTCAATGCCTTCCAGTTGTGACTTTTTCAAATTATGAGCAGTGGCCAGATCTTTGACGATGCTTCGGACACCATCGCAAGCTCCTTTGCCATGACCAGTTGCAGAAAATATCCAGGTTTTATGAACAGGTGACTGTGTTAACT
>JAAAKG020179346.1:0-26203 GCA_010014905.2 Druon quercuslanigerum
CTGCTCACCCCTGATACTGAAGTTAAATCCGAGTGTTTCAGCAGCCTCCTCCGCTGCCTTGTACAGAAACGCTCCTAGGCCCGCTTCTATATATATATATATGTATATAATGTCGCATCGCTCTCGCTCTACTCCCCTGAGAAACTGCGTGAGCCAGCAGTTCTAGGAAGGCTGAGAACGAAATGACTGAAAGCGAGAGTTTGGTGTATTTGAACTTCCCATGTAAAAGTATCCTTGCAACTCAATGGTACAGGCTGAAACAATTGAGAGCAGTTTTGCACTGGTTAGTGAAATCTCGTGCATATTTAAACAAGTTATTATTGTTATTTTTATTTATTTATGTTTGTATATATTATGAGTATTTATATTTCAATTATTGCTACCATTATCATCGTTTCAGTGTGAGTGCACTTGATTCACATTCTTTATCATAATGTTTTCGTTTTTAAAATGGTCCGGTGTCAGTAATCTTGGGTTATTATGTATCAATGTTTATTATCATAATTAATGTAGAGATTAGGGGACAAAAGAACACAAGATAACTCACACCGTACTTTTCCAAACATGAAAAAATTGTAACAAAAATGTAAGGCATGTTCACTTACACTTAAACGATAATAAGGGTGGTAATGATTGAGATATAAATACTCATAATTTATAAGAACATAAATTATTATTACACAATTTAGCCGTTTACTTTTCAGGGTAGGCGTGACTCACTCGGTGTGGAAAGGAGTAGTGTGAGGAAGGGGTTATAGAATGTTTAGATTTATTTAGAATTCTCGTATTTATCACTTGTATAACACAGTCTTTCCGCAACACTGATTCGATCCAGGTTACTGATCAATCTCTCTAGCAATCACCCCAAGTAAAGTTCCTTACAAAGTTGTCATGTGAGGTTCCCCACTTGGGTCCATTAGCATCCATAGTCTTTTGTTTCAGGCGTCATTCACTCTGGGAACATTCTTTTCATTAACTATTTACTGATATACTTTTCTGTCATGGCATACTTCTCTAGCTTCTTTCACGTCCATGCATTTTTTCATGCAAGCTGTCGGATATCTGTTGATTCTTATGTCTCTTCTAACTCTTTCACACATTCTTACCATTATTTCCGCGGTCTGCCTCTGAGCACGCTGCCATTTACTTTACCTTGATACAATTGTTTCGTTAGTCGTTCATTTAATTGCAAGCATATTTTTACACGGGAAGTTTAAATATTCATAAAGTTCCTGTACGCAAAGAAGGCAACATGACCAAATTGTAAGTGAAGATGCAAGTATAATAATAATTATTGTTATTATTGATGATAATAATAACTTTAAAACGAGCTTGCAGTTTTTTTCAGGGCGGAACAGTTTGGGGCGAACTCAGCTGAAAGATGGTGTTCTTATTATTAGTAATAATAATATTATTATTATTATTATTATACATATATAGGTCATTTCCTACTCTGATATATTCATCCGAACATCTCTTGTGTTGTTGTTCATTAGGGAATGCCATTTTTCTGGTTTTAATTTAAGGAATGTTAAAACATCCCTTAAAGTTAACTCAAAGACAATTTCTTGCTTTCTCTACTCATCTGAATATGCAAATCGTAGCAGTTGGAGAAAAAATCTCTGGTTATTTTAGTTACTGAAAACTGATGATATCTATACTTGGAAGCTTGAAATACGGAAACATCCCCAAAACATGCTGTATTCACCAAAAATATTTAATTTTTCAAGTTCGTGGGTAAGAACCACGTCAAAAAACTACATTTTTCACAAAAAGTCACTTACTGTAAATTTGGTGCAGGGTCTTTTGTTTTAAATTTTCATTTTTTTTAAACAGCTTGGAATATGTACTACATATCCACTGAATTTCGTTCTCGGTTGATAATTAATTTTTAAATTGCGTATCATAAACTTAAAAATAAAATCATTGTAATCCAAAGTAAAAAATTAATAAAGCGAATTCAGCGTAAATTCTTGTTCTCTTAAATAATCAATTCCAATAAAATTAAAAATTGCAAAACGTCGGCTATTTTTCTAAAATTTTTGAAGGTAGATTTTTCAACAAAAAGAAATTTGCAAAGAAAAGTTGAAAAATCCAGAAAATTTCTGCAAAAAATACCTGTTACTACTTTGCGATAGCATGAATCGTTTTTGAGGAAAAATCAAAATTGATATTTAAAAAAATTTCATATCCTCAACAGTGGTTTTGTCCATGTAACACTGAAAGTATGTCTTTTTATAATAGCAGAAACAATTCAATAGTATTGGAAAAAATAAAAAAGCGTCATTATTCTGAAAATAATTTTTTTTTATTTTCATAATTTAATTTAGATAATAAAGAAGCTTTTCCGGAAAACCATCTTCTTTTATTTCCATATAAAAAAAATCTGAAAATACAATCACAGCATTTTGTCAGTTTAATAGGGGTTTAACATATTTTTAGACAGGGAAAAATTTTGTTTTCCTATAATATTATTTATTATTTTTTCTCATTAACGATGTAAAATATCACAAAGAACACAAGACATTCTTTCCAGAACTTTGATAGGATGTTTAAACTTTCATCTTAATATTTTATTTTTCCTTGTTTTTGAAAAAATTCAAATTTTTTATTTTTTTCAAATTATTTATTTTTTCAATATAAAGCGTTTACTATAAAAGTATATATCTAAATACTGAATAATAATCAGGATCTTAGAAGTACTATATGTGTATAATTGTGTATGTTAATTGTATTTTTGATTTTCTTTTAGTTTCTCCATATCCATCGCCAGTCGCTCTGGTAAGGTTCAATTCTAGTTAAAAGATTAAAACGATTTTTTTTAAAGATTCTGTATTCTTAAAAAAATGTTACATGTTAAAAACTTATTTTTCTAGAATATAGAGTTGATACGGGATTCGAAGAAAGCGGATATCAATCCTACTTTGCAAAAATTGCTGAATTTCAGAAACCAACTTCTTAAACAAGCAAGAAGTCAATCTGCATATCAAAGTTAAAAACGCCAACAGTAAAAACAAATTAACTGTCTTAAGTGACTAGATCTGATTTGAATTATGCTTAAAAATTCATAAAATGTATAATCATTGATTGGTTTTAAAAGAAAATATCATATTATATAAAAAGTTTAAATGTTATGTAAAAATTGTAAGAAATATATAAATATACATGCATTTATATTAGGCCTTTTTATTATTCAATAGATTATACAATTATATATGTAAACATAGAATAATACATACGTTTAACTTTATATATAAATATAATACCTAAAAACGTATCTTCGGAAGAAACGAGGGTATAAGAAAACGCCGTCAAACAATGCACTGTTACTGCCATTGAATAATAAATTATAGTGGTAAGGAATCATTAAAACTTCACAAGAGAATGGTCTGAGATCACTAAAATTCGCCAAATACTATTAGTGAATAAAATATTCTTTTTCGGTCATTGATTTGTATATTTTGATTATTCGTGTCCCAAAATGAAAAAGTGTTTTCAATGGTAATAGGAATATGAAAACAGCGCCATCTGACACCCGAAATATTCAATATCTCAAATTTATTGTAGGAATATCAATGCAAAGGTTCCATAAATATCAATTAATTCTAATCAAAAATGTTGTACTATAGTTTCAAGATCAGATTACTCTCATGTATAATCACAAGAAGACATATCTATAAGAAAGTTACTTATAAAACGTTGCTACATGCAAAGCATACTGGGTACTGTGTTACGGAATTTAATATCAAATTAATCTATTTGCAAATCATAAAGGGCTATATGTTTTTTCAAAAATTAAATTATACAAGCCTCAGCGCTTGACTTTACAAATTATTAGCCGTCGTAATATTTTATAATACTACAGAAATGGACAGTTTTTATATGCAATTTTCAGAAATTGTTTGAAAGTCCATTCTAAAGACAGGCCCGGCAAATGTGCATTTTCAAGAAATGTTTGTAATTTTAAATTCCGTAATTTATATTGTTATTAATATTAAAAATACTTTTTCAGTGTGGGACACGAATAACCACAATATAAAAATCTATTCATGAACATAAATTTTATTTTTTAATAGTATTTGGCGAATTTTAGCGATCTCACAACATTCCCTTGTGAAGTTTTTATGGATCCTTTCAACTATAATTTGTTATTTCATCATAGTAGGAATGTATTATTTGGCGGCGGTTTTTTACTCTGGTTTGTTTCAAGGGTCTGTTTTTAGGGATTTTACCGTGTTTTTTATATTTTAAAATCTATCATCATAAAATATAGGCTGAATTTCAATTAAAATACGTTTAATTTTGCTGTCGTGGAAAATATATACTTCTGACTGTGATTGAAATAGGTTGCTTGAAAAATGAATCAACGCAATACTTAAAGAAAGAAATGAATTTAAAAAATTACCATGAATTACTCAATTTTAAAAATAAATTAACAGTCCTACTGAATGAAACCTGCATATTAATTTTTCTTACAATATTAAATTACATAAAGGTTACAGTTCAATATTGTTTAACTAAGAAAATAAATTTATTATTTGGTTTGAATTTATGTTATACAATATGGGATACGATTTGTATAATAAAAGTTTATTTATATTTATAATTTTCCCTATTTTAACTTTATAATTTTAAAAATGTCTTTGATGTTTTGAAATAATTATCGGAATTCAATGTTCAAAATTATGTGTCAATTTTAAAATAATTTTTATCAAATTATTTCGAAGGACTATTAATACTTCAAGTTTTTAGCTAAATATAGGATAAAAATTATTTGGATGTTTCAATAAAAATAATTTACTACTGCTTTTTATATTATAAACTAATTAACTAACTATTCACTGATTGGTTATTGTTCCTAAAAAAACTGAGTATAAATTGTTTTCAATTAAGTCGCATAAATTGATTATTTGCATCAACATTATGTAATTGAATGTCTGCTATTATTTCTATGATAAAATTTGTTTTTCGTCTAAAATATATCTATTAGAATCATTTCTTGTAATGTTCGCGATGTTAGAAAATGAATTTCTGAATTGAATTTTCAAAATTATATGTACATACATTTTAATGAAAATAATTATTAAAGGGTTTTTATGTTCTTTACTCTTTACTTAATTATTAAAAGATCCTGCTAAAAATTTATATATTCTAGAATTAGCTAAAAGCTAATGAATAATTGAAGTGAAACAAAGACAAGTTTCAATTTGAAAAATATTAAAAGTAAAAATTACTTAAATGTTTCAATGAAAATTGTTAAAAGCTCTAAATTATTTGAATTTTTAATAAAAATAACGGTTTATTGATTTTTGTTTTGATCAAATTGATTATTCATTAAGTACTTATGTTAAAACTTAAATTTTCTAGGATATTTGCAAATGAAATAAAGAAATTCAGAAATTTTAAATTTAAATTTAAAAATATATCAAACAAAAAATCAGTTTATTTTTTCAATAAAAATAAATGCTTCGGTCTATTTGTATGTTGTACACTATTTAATTAATTTTTAGTTGATTAATTTGGAAAACAATATTGAATTTCATAAAGATTCAATTCAAGATGTTTTGAATTAAGTAAGATGAATTGATTATTCACTTTCAAATTATGTAATTCAATATCAGGAATTACTCTTACAATAAAAGTTTATTTTCTCTTTAGAATACCTCTAATAAATTCTATAATTTTTCTGATGCTTTTAAAGTGAAATGAGTATCTAAATTTGACTTTTCAAATTATAAGTAAGATATTTCAATTATTTCAAAATTATTTTACAAGGTTATTAATAAATTAAACGTATAGAAATGCTTTTTCGAATTTAAAGAAAATATAATGTAAAAATTATAAGAATGATTCAATTAAAATGTTTGATTAATACTTTTTATATTCTGAACTCATTAACTTTTAATTTATTCTATTAAAACTTATGATTTCTGAAATTGGTTTAAAATGTTATTAATAAATCAAATTTTAAGAAATGAAATCTCAAATTTGAAAAAGATATTAAGTAAAGATTTTTTGAATGCTTCAGTGAAATTTATAGTTAAATGCTTCTCATATTCTACAATAATTTTCAAAAATGAAAGTAAAAGTTAAAAAAGAAAGTAGCATAAAAATGATTTTAATGTGAAAATGAAAATTATTGTTTGATGCTTTTTAGATTATGAATACATTGATTAATTATTACCTGATTTTTTCACAATATTCAATTATTTCATATACTTAGCAAGTTCATGTCATTAAATATTGGTCATATTTTATACAATAAAAGTTTGTCAATGTTTAAAATATCTTTATTTCATTTCATGCAACATCCCCATTGTCTAAATGACTTTCCTAATTTTTCGAGACTAAAAAAAAATTTAGGCGTTGGTAGCCTGAAACTTTAGTCAAAACGGAGAGGATAGTAGCTTACTAATTCCATGTCCAATTAAAAAAAATAATTGCCTTTGGTAAAAGTCATGAAATGTCTTATCTCTCAAACACAAACAAATATAAGAGAGAATTGTACCCTTGAAATTTTTTTGTAAGGATTGCCAAAATTCTTGGACATTCCCTATATAATAGGGAAAAATATGTAATAGAGATTGCATGAAAATTCCAAAACCCAATTTTTCTTTAATAAGATTTAAATATTTCCATTTCTGCAAATTAATGAAATAGCCATACATAAATACTAGACAGAAAGAATAACTTATTTTATTTAAAATCATTTTTTATATTTTCTTATAATCAATGGTACGATGAATGAAACCAATGTGATTGTGAAGAACATGTAGGCACATTGTTTAAATTTGAAAGTTTCCAAAATAAAAGTGCGAGAGAATAGAATTTTTTACCTTTTAACAACAGCTAATGTATGATTATTTTTATGTTTGAGCATTTTTGCGTGCAATTGAAGGTAATTTGTAATTATAAGCTAGCCAAAGCTAACAATTTAGTCACGTTCATATTATTAGCAACGTTGTAAAGCATTTATTTTTGTCATTGTGCTCAAAAGATAGTATATAAACGCAAGAATTGACTTTAGAATCAGTTAACCGAAAAAAGTTAGCCTTTCAATATTTTCAAAAAAACTCAAAAAATCATTACAATGAAGATCGTATTCTGCATCACCTTACTCGTTGTACTCTGCGTGAATGGTTTGCATAATTATTTTTCCATTATGCTTCCATTCTATAGACATTCTTATTTGATTGTACTATATAAAATATATTTATTATTTTATTATTTTACATATGAGGACAATAAATTTAATTTAGAGATTAAAAAAAATGTTTGAAATTAAAAATTGAGTGCACTGACCAGAAGGGTTAAAAATTCAATTTAAAAACAGTTTTGAAAAAAACTTTAAGATGATGTAGTCTCTTTCCAATTGCAGGGCATGTCATTTTCAAAGTTAAGTAATAAAAAATGAAGTTTTTAGTTTAAAATAATACAGGTGTAATCAAAATGAAAAAAATTCAGATTAAAACTTTGGAAGTTGGAAAATTTCATTCGAATGGAGTAAACATTCGTATCATTTCTATTTTTAAGTATTCAAAATTGATCAATTTTATTTTGAATTTGAGAATCTCAAAATTAAATGATTTTAAGTTCATGTTATAAAAATAAGTCAACTTGAGAACGGTAAAGATGAATCAGTTCCAAAGATTAAGAATTTAAATGGTATTATTTCTAATTAAAGTTGTTTCAAATTAATTAATTTAAAATTTGCACCCTTTGAAATTAAAAAATAATTTCCAATTCAAAACAAGAAAAACTCCAAAGTTTGAAATTCTAAAATAAATTGCATGCAATAAAGTCAGAACTTCTGAAATACTAGGATTCAAAAATAATTTCATTTCAAAAATTATTATTAAACATTAATATTGATTAGCTAAATTTTCCGAAAAGCAAAAAATGAATTGACCGTCATTGCCACCCTTCCAAATGCATAATTTTTTAAATCTAAACCTATACAATTTTAAATTTTTCTAAAAATCGTTAAAAATAGAAAAAAATTAAATGTGAAACATAATTCATAAAAAGTTTTAATTTAAGTCGCCAAAAATTGTGACAATCGTCTAAATATTTTAAAATTTGAATTCGCTTAGGATACTTTTTCAAAATTTAGTAATTTCAAGTTTTAATTGCAAAATTAAAACTTATGAGAGGAAAAAAAGAAAAATGAAGCTTTCAACGATTTAGAATTCTAAAATTGTAACTTTTTAAAATTAAAGCACTTGTTTAATTATTGACGAATTAATTTTATATGCCTTGGTTTTAAAATATTTTTGTTGTAAACAACACAGTTTTATAACGACACATTTTTTCTTGTTTTTTAACATATCCACCCAAGTAAAAAAAATTATGCATGATCATACATAAATTATGCATGATCCATGAATGATTATATATATTCATAGATGATATCATATACATTTATATATGATTTTCATATATGATCACATGCATAGTTGTGCATGATCATTCATGTCTGCGCATGCAATCATGTATGACAAAATTGAAATCAATAATGTTTGATTTATAATGACATATATATATCCATGTATGACATGTAAAAATAAATTGAGTCATGTATGAGACCAGATATGTAGTCATTAGTCTAGAATTCTTGAATTTGATTGAAGATTGTAAAAAATAATTTATCCCGAGTAAAAAAATTATGTATGATTGTATATGAAAAAGTATGGACGTTTGATACATGTAAATTGGCCATATATGATTTTACATAAATATAGATGTTCCATATATATCCATTTATGAGGAGAAATGGTAGTTTCCAGCTCATAGATATACATGACCCATGTATACGACTTTGTATCATATATAGGAACAAATGATCATACTTAATTCATGCATGACACATATGTGTTAACTTATTCCTTGATTTTATTTAAAAATTTTCATTTAATACATGACTAATACAAAAGTTGTATTTTTTAATTACTATTATTAGAGTCAATGGATGTATTTTGTTTTTGCTGTAGTTTAATCTCCGTTAAATTTTGAGAAATGATACTGTTAATCATTCTTTTATTAGGTATTTCTCAATTTTCATCTGCAGCAATTTTCAATGCATAATCTGTAACATAAATTATTTTTTACAATCTTTAATGAAATATCTACATATCTGGTCTCATATATGACTTAATATATTTTTACAAGTCATACCTGGTTATATATCTCATTATAAATCAAACATTATTGATTTCAATTTTGTCATATATGGTTGCATGCGCAGAGATGAATGATCATGCACAACTATGCATGTGATCATATATGAAAACAATTTTATAAAATTGTGTCCATGTATGAAATCATATATAAATGTATATGATATCATCTATGATTATATACAATCATTCATGGATCATGCATAATTTATGTATGATCATGCATATTTTTTTTTACTCGGGATGTTACAGATTATGCATTAAAAATTGCTGCGGAAAAAATGGGGAAATCCCTGATAAAAGAATGATTAACAGTATCATTTCTCAACAATTAATGAAGATTAAACTACAGCAAAAAAATACATCCATTGACTCTAATAATAGCAATTAAAAAAGACAGCTTTTGTAATAGTCATGTATTTGATGAAAATTTTTGAATAAAATCAAGTAATAGGTTAACATATATGTGTCATAAATGAATTTAGTATGATCATTTATGCCTATATATGATACAAAGTCACATACATGGGTCATGTTTCTATATATGAGCTGGAAACTACCATTTGTCCTCATAAATGGATATACATAATACATGTAGGTTTATGTAAAACCATGTATATGGCCAATTTACATGTATGAAAGGCCATACTTTTTCATATACAATCATACATAATTTTTTTTACTCGGGCACCCCCAAAAAATAAAAAATGACACAAATGACGGCTATTTTTTTAAAAAGCTTGAAATTGGATTTTTTCAGCGACAATTGTTTATTTAAATTTTAATTTTTTGTTCAATAGCTGAAATAATGTGCTATGTATCTGATAAATTTCATACTCGATGAATCACTGCTTCACATTGAAAATAATTAATTTGGAATAATTGAATTTTTGCACTTTTCTCAGAAATAGAGAAACGTGTGAAGAAATATTCAAAGTTGAAATACCTACACAATTTTTATAAGTCACTTCTTAGTCTTTTGCGATAGCATTTATTGTTCGCCAGAAAAAATGAGAAATAACATTTAACAAAATTTCGTATTCTCAAAAATGGACTAGCCTAGGTAAAACTGAAAGGATGCCCTTTTTACTAGCAGAAACTTTTTAATAATATTGAACAAAACAAAATGGTGTGATAATTCTATAAATATTCTTCCTATATTTTCAAAATTTGACCCAAAAAATTAAGAAGCTTTTCTGGAAGAACCCATCTCCTTTTTTTCAATAATAAATTAAATCTGCTCATATCAATATAAAAGCATGTCAGTTTTATAGGGGCTTAAGAATTTATAAAACAGCGAAAAAATTTTTTCTTGATATATAGTATTTAATTTTTTCTTATAAAAGATTCAAAATATGAAAAAGAACATAATATATTGATTTAAGGACTTTTCTAGGAGTGTAAACTTCTATCCCAAAATTTTTGTTTGTATTTTTTGTTTTTTCGGAAAAAAATGAAAAATTTGATTTCGAAAAAATAATTTTTTTTCAATATAAAGCGTTTGTTTACCAAGAACGGAACTTACTATATATGTAATATTATATTACCAGATATTTGAAAAAAATCGGATCAGTTCAAAGAGGATAAATTAGCATGTTGAAGATAAATAAAAAATCTAAAATACCAACGCTTAATTGAAAAATCCTTTTTTTTTTATCTTCTAGCTAATGTTTCAAAATTTGCAAAGAACACCAGCGCACAAAACAATATTTCTAAACTTTTCTGTTTTTTTTTCGTGTGCCTGTGTAATCTACGAATGATGAAAACATATCCTAAGATTTTTTGAGAAAACTGTAAAATACAAAATCTTTAATTTTCTCAGTAAATTTATGTATCCAAGTACTAAATAATAACGATGAAATAAAAATTACGATATATTTTAAAGTGTATACATTAATTATATTTTTTATTTGCTCTTAGTCGCTTCACATCCAACACCTGTAGCTATGGTAAAGTTTAACTCAGTTAAAAGATTATAAAGTTTCTGTGTTTTTAATATAATTTTACATATTGTAATCTTATTTTTTTAGAATGTTGAGGTAATTGGTGATAAGGACGTCAAGGAGTACGACATACCTTCTCTAGCAGAAATGACCGACTTTGGGCTCAAATTCCTTGAAGAAGAAAAAAAAATCTGCAACGAAACCCTCAGTAATTACTTCTGAGTTCCTCAACAGAAAATCCAAAATAATTGTTTACAATGATCGGGTTTAAATTATGTTAATAAATTCCTACAATGTTTGAATGTCGATTGGTATCTAAATAAAATACAATATTATATAACAAGTTTAAATTTTATGTAAGAATTGAAGAAAATATATAAATATTCTAGGGTGTATAAAAAAACTTGATTTTATTCTTCGGCGGCCCTATCGCAACAGTTTGTGTCATTGGATGATATAATACATTCCTAATTTTTTCAGATTAGAAAAAATGTTTTTCGAGGTTGCGAGCATCAAATTTAGGTTAAAATCAAAATTTTAGTTGTTTTAGAATTTTTAAAAATATACATATTTGTTTTAGAGAAATATCATATGAATGAAAATTTTAGCAAATAAAATGGAAAAATTTTCACTTCGTGTCCGATTGAAAAAAATTACTTGGCGCGGGCAAAAGGCTAAAAAATCGAATTTTTTAGAAAGATAAATCTTTTTTATTATCTTATAAGGGCATAATTTAAAGAAGATGTTTTAATATGTTCTCACATCTACGTCATAATCTGCCGAATCAATTGGTATAAAAAATTCCCAGATTTGCCGAGTGGTTGGCCATCCTAATTTAAGTAAACTATTGAGCTCTTTTAATAAATTAGTTACCTTTCCTAATTCCTTTGCATGCCTAAAAATTAGGAGAATAATTGGTAGTTTTGTTTCGGTTATCTAAATGCATTTTTTCAATTAAAATTAGACATATGTACTATATAATAGACTCTAAACCAGAATTTTATGTCCAATCTGCAGCAATGAAATAGAAGACATTTTTATCAATCATAACTTTCGGTGTGTTAGTATTTCCTCTTGCATTAATTACTCGAAGTTTAGCAATTGCATAAAGTTTAAATTTTAGATCCACCATAGCTTCTGCATCTCCCTAAGGTCCATCTTATGAGTGACCACTTGATGTGGCAAAATTAAGGTATAATTTATCATAAAACAATTTTAACAGGCGTCAGTATTAAAACTCAAATGAATTCAAGATGATTGAGAATCAAGGAGAATCAATTACCTTACACTTATTTTTTTTAATGATTGATTTTTGAATCGATGTAGACCTACCAGGGGTTTTAGTTGACGTTTGCCGATTTTACTCATAGATGTCGCTAGAGATATGTATACATTTCTATGATTTGGCATCTATGTCATATTTTCCTATGGACAATAAATAACCTTCAAAAATACACAATTCCATTTGGTCAAAATAATAGCATCATACTTGTTTACCTCAGTGAATATGTCGAGTTTCGTTCCAAGTAAATCGCATTTGCGGCATTCGTTGCTTTTCTTATTTCATCAAGAGAAAAAAGCAGCTAAAGCTTATCGATTGCTGGCAGAAACTTATGGTGTACATGCTCCAGTGATTAGAACATGTGAAACATGGTTTAGTCAATTTAAAAGTGGAGATTTCGATTTAACAGACAATGAACATCCTGATGCCGCGAAAAAGTTCAAAGACGAGGAATTGCAGGCGTTATTGGATGGAGACCCAACCCAATCGCAACAACAATTGGCACAAACACTAAATGTAACCCGAAGAGCAATTTGCCAACATTTAAAAGCCATGGGAAAAATCCAAAAGTATGGAAAATGGGTACCACACCAATGAACGATAGACAAATGGAAAATCGAAAAACCATTTGTGATATGCTGCTTGAACGGTTCGAAAGGAAATCTTTGTGCATCGAATTGTCACGGGGGGCGAAAAATGGATTTATTTCGTGAACCCATTGCGGAAAAAATCATGGCTTTCACCTGGTGATGTCGGCCCATCGACTCCAAGGCCAAATTGCTTTGACCATAAGGCAATGCTCTGTGTTTGGTGGGACCAGTGTGGTGTGGTGTTATTAAAACCTGGTGAGACGGTGAATACGAATCGCTACCGACAACAAATTATCAATTTGTCAATTATCAATTATCAATTGGGAAATATTATCGCACTCGCCGTACTCTCCAATCCTCGCCCCGTCCGACTATCACCTTTTCGCATCGATGGGACACTCAATCGCAGAGCAGCTCTTCGCCAATTTTGAAGAAGTCGAAAAATGGCTCGTCGAATGGTTTGCCTCGAAAGAGAAAAAGTTTTTTTTTGAATGGTATCCATAATTCGCCTAAAATATGGGCAAAATGTGTAGAATCCAATGGTCAATACTTTGAATAACATTTTTTTGAGATTCCCTTGAGGATTAAGTGTTTTCTTTAATGAACAAACCGGCAAACTTCAACTTTTTACAATTTTAAATGCAAACGATCAGACATGTTTTCCTGTGAGTGAAAATAAGCTAATATTTTCTTGATGGCTACCTAATAACGAAAGAGTACTTCTAAGCAGACAAATCTTCCTGATGATATTGCTAAATCTCTTTTATGTTTTGTCATTTGATTCTCTACGAACAATTTTAGCTTTAGAATCATCAAATCTCTGAAAAATATATACTTTTTTTCAGGAATTTTCCTGGTGTTACTACATGTTGAATAAAAATATTTTAGCTTTATGTCAATCTCTTTAGAAATATAGACTGAATATATTAGACTGGAATTTTTATTGACACAATTAGTTCGTGCATCTGTGAAATAATATAAACTTTTATGGTAATTTATCCTTGCACATGCAATTCTTTCTGCTTTGAAAATATGAAATTGGATCTCTTATTCCTAATTTGTTGGATAGCTACCCAATTCCTGTTCAGCTTATAGGATACTTTTTCGTATTTGTGTCTTCGCATAAAAGTGTTTGTGCTGATTGTTATCCTTCTGGTCCATGATATCCTGGATTAAATTCTACATTCTGTGGCAATGCAAATGATTTTATTATAATATATTCACAATATTTGTTATTTTCACAGATATTTCTTGTGTTCTTTTTATACAAATGCATAATTTCAGGTTAAGTATACTGGGCCCAAATGATATCAATTTAACGTCAACTTTTCATAAAATTGAAAACCATTTTTAGGGGCAATAATTTTTAGCTAGTGCAGAAAAGCAGCTTTACTGATTATCCTCCAAATCCATATCAGTAAACCTTTACATCAATGTTTCAGACTAAAAATTTTTCTCAAAGTAGAATTAGGATCCTGATACTTGCTAGTATTTAAACGGAATTCTGAAGTGGAAATGACGAATTATACCCTGCAAGCATTTCTATTTAAAAACTCTTTCTACATTAAGATTTCTAATGAAACTGCTCTTGAGTTAAAAATATTTACAACTTCATAAGAGTTGGTAAAAATTAAGTCCTTTAACCTTTTTTCTTTGTTATTCTCATATTTAATGAAATATGATAGTACGTCTTCATAGCTACGATCAGAATGAACAGATTTAGCCCATTAATTAAAATCTTTAGCATTTACATCCTATGAATAACATTCCTTTATATTACCTATACCACCTACAATCCGTAAAGTTTAAAAACATTTTTAAATATAAGTATGTATTTACTTTTAACATTCCTTTTATTACATGTAATTATTTTTATTCATTTATTCATTCATAATAAGAAATTTACGAATCTTTGGAATGAATCATATATTCATGTGGTATTTAGGGTTTCTATGTTGAAGCCACAGCATAATTTCTGCACAGGGTAATCTAGGATTACTCTTTAGTATTCCAAAGCTCAAAATAAAAGCTTTTGATATTTTCCATGTTCAGCAATATTGAATACAACTAATATGTTAAGAAGCTTTTCTAAATTTACTTGATCAAGGCCGAGAAAGATAAACTTAAAAAAAATGTTGCAAGTATTAAACAAAACATTTGATAGATATTAACGGGATATATCATTTTGAATTTTAGCATCGTTGACCCTGATCAAAGCAATTTGTTTAATTTATCCCCAAAACAATTTTAAAAAATTGTATTTTTTATGAATGAATAGTATTCTGAATCTTTAGCGTCAGAATGTCAAAATTAACTAAAATTCATGAACTTCTTAAATATATAATATAATCATAATTATGTTAATATTTAATATAGCCATGCGTAAGACCAAAAAAAAAGTATTATTAGTGTTAAAAATAACAGAGGCATCTAAGTAATATTTGGTTGTTCTGAAAAAAACGAATTTTGAAAGAAACTGTTAAATTTTTAAATAAATAGTTTATTTTTTTCTAATTTCTGAATTTAAAACAATAAAGCTAATTCTCAACTATAATTGAATTTTCAACGAAATACTAAAAAAAAGGCCTCAACCCAAACAAAAAAATGAATTTTTCAGAAAGTAGTTCAACTTCAGATGAAGTGCTGCATGTTTGAAAGCAAGTGATGGATTTTCAACAAAACATGTAATAGCTAATATTTCTACATACTAGATTGGTGTGAAATGAAATTGAAGTTATATTTAGAAAAAAACAAACACATATATAATGTTTACTCACGTATTCACAAATCCAACAGAATGAAATAATATTTTCTTGCATCCACCACGTTTCACCGTTTTTAAGTTATTGGAACACCTTCAAACGGAATAGTTGATTTTTGAAATAGAAGAACAATTTTAACCTGTAATTCCCATAAGCGAAAAATAACGCTATTCCATCGCAGAAAATGGTGACGTTATCGCAAATGCTATCGGAAGATTTTACGGAGTTTTTGTGGAAGGTGTGAGTGGAGTGCGAGGGTTGCAGGCTAGGAGGTGAGTAGGGTTTTAAGGGGTGAATCGGAGAGTTAAAAAGTAATTTTTATTGTACTAGTTGGGTGGAATTTAGCTAAATAGGGAAAGTGAGATTAGGTTCACTAGGGAGCCAAGTAGTTTTCTGGTCAGGAGTTGGGACCTTCATGGTGGACAAGGGTGGTTCTCGTAGCGCTGGGGGAAGTTAGGGGAGAGAAAAGGATGTCTGCAGGGGTTACGAGTGGCGAAGTAGTGCCAAGAAAGGCAAATTAGGAGCGGTAAGCGACGGCGGCCGTAAGAGACATCGGTTGGCTTCAGTAGGTACTTTTTTGCATTTATAGGTCACAGTTACCGACGGAAGAGTGGGAGCTCGTGTGCGCTAATACTGAAAGTGCTGGTTGTGAATTCGATGTGGACGAAATTTCCAAAGGCCACGACGGCCAGCTGCGCTTGGCCCGGTGTCGAGTGGCGTGTCAGGGGGGTAGAAAAATCGGAAAAAAGCGTCAAGGCGGGAGAGAGAGAGAGAGAGAGGGGGGGGGGCGTACAGCGAAAGTAAGGGGCAGGATCTCTTGAAATAGAAAAGAAACAGCAAAGAGAGTCCGGAGAAAAGCGCGCTAAAGAGCAACTTTTAAAAAAACGTACGGACATGCCCCCCTCGTCCTAAAAATAGAGGAGCAGGCGGAGAAGAAGGCTCTAGGAGTGCTGATAGGCAAGGTCATAGAGTTCAGGGTTTATTTCAGGGTTTACATACACGAAAGAGGGATGAGGGGATTAGAAGAACGAGGGAGTTGATGGAGAGAAGCTGAATAACAAGGAGATAGAGAAGCAGATAAAATGGTGTAAGGTCTAAGGCAGCAGGTCTGGATGATGTAGAGAACGAAGCGTGGCTGTTTAGCGCACCAAATGTAAGGACGAGGCTGAAAGGTGGTATTGAAAAAAGTATGAAGGGGGGAGGGATTTCCAAGGTCGAGGGAGGGGTTGATCATACCACTGTGTGGAAAAGGGGATAGGGAGAGGTAGGGAAATTATAGACAAATTATAGACAAATTATACTATTGACAATATTGACGTCTTGTATCACGTGGTGGATAGAGAAATAGCCAAAAAGCGTGACAAAGTGTGCGCGTTTTTTTGTAAATTTGAAAGGTAAGGGAGGTATATAAAGATATGAAAGATAGTGTGAAAAGAGGGATGGAAAGGGGGATGAGGCAAGAGATCCCCCTAAGCCCAACGCTTTTTACACTGTTAATCGCAGATATGGAAATTAAGCTAGCGGCCGGGGTAGTGGGAGGAGTTAGGGTAAAAGGAGTTAAGAGATGGTCACTCGCACATGCTGATGAAATACTGCTGCTAACACAGAACGAAGAGGCTTTAAAGGATATGATGAAAAGGTTAAGAAGATACTTGAACAAAAATAGGTTAGGGTCAAATGCGGACAAGTCGAATGTTATGATGTTCAGGAAAGGACGTGGCAAAGATAATGGAGGGAAGTGGAAGTAGATGGTACAAGCGTACAGAAGGTGAAAGAGTTTGTGTACTTGGGCTTCCTGTTTCGAAAGAATGAAGGAGTGGATAGGCATATGAAGTAAAGAGTAAGAAGGGCAAATGTTGTGATAAGGCAGGTGTGGGACTGAGAAAGAGGTTGTTCAAAGATGATTTCGTAAGGAGAATACAATTTTTTTGAAATAGGAGGGAAGTCAGCTAGTTTGGGAGTTTTAGTAGGAGAAGGAGAACAGACGTAGAGGTGGAAAGATGAAGGTGGAAAGGGAAAGATATTTTAGAACGAATGCATTGCAAATAATTGAAGTGGCAAGGATGTACGAGGAAGGAAGGTATATGACATGTTCTAAAAGATTTACATGGAGAGAGACAAGGCAGAAGAAGATGACACAATAAGAGTCAAGGATTACCGGGAACTGAGTGTAAATTAGGCCAAGGGAGAGAGCGCAATATTAGTTTGAGAACGGAGAGCAAGAAAGTCAGGAAGTTATAGCTAGAATGAGATGCAGATGCATGGAGGATTATAATAGCTTCTGGCTTTCTAGATAGAAAAGGATGTGTGGATTATGCGTGGAGGGGGATGTAAAAGTGGAGCGCTGGTTGGAGGAGTGTGAAGAGGTGAAAGAAGCGGTAAAAGCATGGAGGTAATGCTGCATGAAAGGAAGGAAAAGCGGGTAGTAGCATGGATAGAGGGGATGTCTGGTATGATGGACAAGAGGAGAAGAACGGAGTAATGGAGAAGGAAAGATTATAAATAGGAGAATAAGTATGTGTAAAAAAACTTTAAATATTTTATTAGTAGATAAGCATTACGTGTTAGCAGAGGCTGGCAATGTAAGGCCAAGCGAGAAAATAGCGAGGAAACCTAGGCTATAAAGTAAGTTTTTAAGAAGTAGTTGTAAGAAATTTCTGTAAAAAATGGAAGTGCAAGCAAGTCAATTTCTTAACGCCAGTAGTCCGAAAAATAAACGTTTATCTTTCTTTAAGGTTATCAAAGAACTTTTTTTATACAAATCTTTTTTATAAGCTAATTTCTGTCATTTAGATGTAGCATTTTTTGGAATGCATCTAGAAATTATTTTTAAACAATGTCTTTTGGCTTTTGTCAATTGGTCTGCTTTCCTTCCATACTTGAGTTGGACTCTCAAAAAGGCGAACACCAGTCAGTAAAATGTAGGTCCAGCGCAGTAAATTCAAATTCTAAATAAAACTACATGAAAAAAGAGGAAGGTCAAAGAAATAAAAATGTGCAATATTTGAGCGACCTAATAAAAAAATGTGTTAACTACGCTTTATCGAAAATATAAAAATTTACTGGCTGAAATAAAACCATAATCTGCAGAATAATCCAACGCCATTTTCCATCATTTACAGAAAATATTTTACTACCTACCTAGCCAGTCAAAAGGTCCAGTAATTCAGAAGGACAAGCTGGAGCCAGCATAGCAACTGTCGGCCTGGCCAAAGCCTGAAATCAGTAAGAGAGCTGACGATTTCTGTACGGGTGGCATTGGTGAGTTAGAGCACGCCGCGGATTTTCTGCTAAGAGCTCTGACTACATCATATGAAAACAATTGCCCTACAGCGAGGCTCCACAAAATCCTAGCGAAAAACCGGGAAGCTCACCTCGGTCTAATAAGGCTCGAAAATGACGATTTTACCGAACACGATGAAGCAAATCTGAACCATCTGATAGAAAGTCCACTTCATCGGTTTTCAGCGAATCGAAACTGACCTAGAGGAGGAAGACTGGGGCCAAGAGCTGAGGTGGACCAATTGGAATTTCGCTTTAAAGGCCGTAGACAGCAAAAACTTGGAAAAGGCCGTAGGGTCCTTCTTCCCCTTTTAATCATTAGGGGCCGATGACAGCTACCCAGCGCTTTTACAAAAAGACCTGGATTTCGTCATCCTTCCAATCAAAAGTTTTTTAGGGCAAGCATCGCTCTAAAACTTGTGCCATCGGCATAGAAGGACGGTAGAGTGGCCCCTATTCCTAAACCTGAGAAGGAGGGCAACATTGCTGCAAAAGATTATAGACCGATCAGTCTAACGTCTTTCATTCTAAAGACGTTGGAGAGGCTGGTCGAGAGATATATCAGGGATTAGGTACTTTTACCCTCACTACTGCACAAAAGGTAGCATGCTTTTCAGGTAGGCTGCTCGGTAGAAACGGCACTTCATGCTGTTGGGGCAAAATTAAAGCAGCAGTTGAAACAAAAAGGGTATGCTGTTGGAACGTTCTTGAATATAGAATGTGCCTTCAGTAATACATCTCCAGATGTAAATCTGTCGAGAGTCTTTAAGGTGTGGCGTACTAAACCAGCTGGTAAGCTGGCTACGCCGAAGAAGACTCGACACCTATTGTAAAGGGTGAAGGCCTATTTAAAGGAGTAGCGCCACGGGGGTGCTTACAGGGCGGTGTCCTGTCGCCCCTCCTGTAGTGCATAATAGTGCATAACCTCCTTCGCATGCTTCATAAAGAGGTTTATTATACTCAGGGATATGCGGATGACTTTGTAATGCTAGTTATGGGGACTCATCTGGAAACGTTGATGGTCCATACAAGGTCGATGCTGCACATCGTAGAGACCTAGTGCGATAGTTAAGGGCTCTCGGTAAATCCGAAAAAGACCAGTATGGTCATTTTCACGAGGAATTACAAGGTGCCGAAAGTTGACGCTCCTGCTTTTTGTGGTGAAAGGCTGAAGTTTGTAGGCTGCTTTAAATATCTAGGAGTAGTCCTTGATAGCAAACTGAACTGAGCGAAGAACCTGGATACACAATGCAGGAAATTCGTCATGACATTTTGGACGTGTAGGAGAGCTTTTGGTTTGACGTGGGGAATAGGGCCTAAAATGCTTGCATGGCTCTACTCTGCTGTACTTAAACCAAAGCTTATTCATGCGGCCGTAGGAGATCCAGCAGTGATAATGCAAAATCTTTGCATGTACTATGACAGTGTGCGGCGTTAGGTAGGTGCAGGCATCAAAACCTTCGGTTCTATTTGATGGGACCTGAGGAAGTTACATTACTGTCAGTGGTTGACACACTGGGCCAAATCAAGAGGTCTGGGTTCAATAACTTACAGCGATAGTTAAGGATGTAGCACAATAGGATTTATTGCTTGAGCGCCAGGGGAGCTCCATAATGGAGGTCCTAAAAGATAGATAGTGAATCACATGGTAGCCAGGTGTATGTCTGATTATGAATAAGTTAACACATCAGCATATTAATGAGCTTTAATTTGTTTTTTTCAGATTGTTGTGTGTTATCAGGAAAGTAGAAATCAGAAGATGATTAATCATAGCGTACTACGCCCCAGTTGATAGTGAATCGAGCGAAGTAAAAGACGCCTTCTGGGAGACTTTATATCACACATGATGCAATTTATATAATACAATAAGTACTTGCGATTATGGTAAAAGAATCATTTGCTAGGAGATCTCTAATAATGTCCCTTTTGTACAAAGAAGGTGTGGATTTGGAGACAGTGAGAGTACATGAGTTAGTTTTCGCAGATTTTTAACGTAAACAAAATAAAATTTATAGTGTTTAAAGAAAAAGGTGCAAAAAAAATGTACAAAAATGTCTTTAATAATGAGAACATATAAGAACTTGTCCAATACGTCTACTTAGTAGTCTGTTCTTTAATGACGAAAAGATAAATGGATAGATGTATAGGCGAACAAGCAAGGGTAAGAATATTTTTGGCAGAGCAGGATGCATTATCAAAAGTAAAAATATATCAAGTAAAACTAAAAGGGAAAAGCATAATTGTACATTTGCAAAAACTGTCCTGAATGGTAGTGAGAAGTATACCTGTCAAGAAAAAGATAAGCGTAAAATTAACGCGTTCAACGTAGGTGAACTATGGCTCAATGATGGCATAAACGTGGGGTAAGCGTGGGTTAACCGTAGGTTGAACGTGGCTCAATATTAGGCCAATATTCATCCACGATCTTCCCATGGTTATGAACAATAATTCAAGTATGGTCAATGGCTCTTCTGCCGTGCTTCACTATTATCGCTCGTGATTTGGTTGAAATTGAACTTTCGCAAAATGTTCACAGATGGGCAAAATCGACTAAATTTTTCTCACTTTTTAGAAAGAGTTGATGCATGAATATTTTTCTTATATTGGAATTTGCGCAATTGTTTTAAGAACCCGCGTAAAAGAAGTTTATATGGGTTTATATGGGTATATGGGTCACGTCTGAATTTTAGCATGGCGCAAGCCTTGCTCTTCTCCTTCTCCCATGCTTAGGACGCGCTAAGTACAAATAAATAAAGTGCACCAGGCTGAGTACCAAGTAGTTTAATACGTATTATACGGGAATTTTTATAAAATTTAAGTTTTGCGAATAACCAAAACAATTCCAAGTTGTGAATCAACGCGTCCCTCTGGTAGTTAAGCACGTATTTTACGAGAATTTTTTAAGAATTTAAATTATGCCAACTGGTTGTACCAGGTCGAGCACTACCTACTTTATTACTATTTTACGAGAAGTTTTAAAAAATTTTAAATTGTTGACTAACGAAAACAATTCCAAGTTGTAAATCGACTGCCCGGGTGCACCACGTCGTGCTGCAGGTAGTTTAGCACGTATTTTACAACAATTTTAAAGAATTTTAATTTTTCCGAAACCCAAAATAACTACCCATGGTGTGTCGATGATCCATGTTCACTGAATCGTGCACCAGGTAGCGAAGCCCGTATTCTACAAGACTTTTTAAAAACTTAAATTGTTCCAACAACCAAAAGAAGTTCCAAACGTAAGCCGAAGTAAGCAACAGGTAGCTTAGCACGTATTGGCAAAATAAATTTTTTTTTAAGTTATGGTAAAAACGTGCTAAAGTCACTCATGCGCGAACCGGTACATCCCAATCATCGACTTATTGCTTGAAATTGTTTTGGTTATTGACAAAATTCAAGAAGTTCTCGTAAATGATATTTGAATGACCTGGTGTACAATGCAGCGCAACGGGTCGGCGACTCACGTTTGGTGTTTATTTTCAGAGATGGCATAATTTAAATTATTTGAAAGTTCTCGTATAATACGTGCTAAATTACATGGTGCTCGATCCGGTTCACCTAAATTGTCGTCTCACAATTTTTAGTTATTGTGGCAGTTGGATCAACTTAAATTCTTAAAAGGTTCTCGTAGAATACTTGCTAAAATATCTGGAGCACGACCCGGTGCACCTGGGTCGTCGATTCGCCGTTTGTTATTGTTTCCCACTTTCAAAAAATTTAAAGTTTTTAAAACTTTTTGTAAAATATTAATAAAGTACCTAATGCTTGATCCGGTGCACCCGGATCTTCGACACACAATGTTTATTTATTTTAGCTCTTGGAAGAACTTAAATTTTGAAAAAGTACTTGTACAATACGTGCTAAGCTACCTGAAGTGCGACCCGGTGCACCCGGGTAGTGAACTTACCATCTAGAGACGTGTAGACTATTGGTAAACCTAAGATTTCTATTTTTCATAAAGGCTAATTTTATCTGACACTTACATGTTCTTAAGAATATTAATTTATGTTTAGCGTGCCCTAAACATGGGAGACGGACAAGAGCAAAGCTTGAGTTGTGATATTATTCAGCCGTGACCCATGCTTCAGCCAAGCAAACTTCTTTTACGCGGGTTTTAAAAAAAATTGTGTAAAGTCCATCTTCGAAAATTTTGCCAAAGTTGCCAAGATTGTTTCAATCTTGAGCCACGCTTACCCCACGTTTATTTCTCGCTTACCCTACGCTTAACCCACGCTTATGCCATTGTTGAGCTATGTTTAACCCACTGAACATTTTCCACGTGGGTTCTTGCATACGATATGCGGAAAAACAATAATGGACAAAGTATCAAATGAGATAATCCTCAAGTATTTTAGTTTAAATATAAATAGCTTTACCATTTTTTATTCTATCGTTGCCTATTATTCCTAAAAATTCCAGGAAAATAATGCGTTTTTGAGAAAAGTGGTTCTTTCTTTAATTTTCAAAAAGAAATAAATAACGTCCGAAATTTCACTTTAAAAGTTATCCAAGTGCCATCTATGAACGTGCAAAATTGTCTGAGTGACTCTCCTAACTTTTTCAGATTAAAAAAAAACATTTTAGATATGAGCATTAAATTTACCTCAAAAAGAAGAGCCTCGTAGCTTACGATTTTTTATAAATACTGTACGTATTAGTTTTGTAAAATTTTTTTTCTTATTTTATGTCTAATTAAAAAAATTGCTTTGTTAACAGCCATGAAATTTATGACCTCTTAAAAACAGACAAATATAAGGGCATAATTGTACCCCTAAACATTTTCTATAAGGATTGCCGAAATTCTTGGACATTCCCTCTATGATGAAAACAATATATAATAGAGAATAGATAAAGATTTCAACACCGCCCGGGGCAACAGAAATATAATTTTAAACCAAATTGTTTTTCATCACTAAAATTGGATAAAATAACAATATTCAAAAAAAGAGACAGAAATGATAACTTGTGTTGTATCAAATCATTGTTTAGATTTTCTTATATTCAATGTCAAAAGAAATGAAACATGTGTAATTGTAAAGAAATTGTAGGTGCATTGTTTAGATTTAAAAACTTTAACAAGAGAAGTACTAAAGAAAAGAATTTTTTTGTCTTTTAGAACAACTGATGTATGATTATTTTTATCTTTGTACATATTTGCGTGCAATTAGAAGCTAATGTGTAATTATAGGCTAAAAGAAGCTTAAAATTTAGTCACGTCCATTTTAGTGTCAACGTTGTAAAGAATTTATTCTTCTCATTAGGCTCAAAAAATAGTATATAAACCCATGAATCGACTACAGATTCAGTTATTCGAAAGCCTATTAATATTTTAAAGTAACCTGGACAATCATCATTATGAAAGTCCTATTTTGCATCACCTTACTCATTCTCCTCTGCGTGAATGGTTTGTATCATTATTTTTTATTTACTTCGATTTAATAAAATAATGGATTTCATTCTAACGCAATTTTTATTTGATTTTACTATATCAAAGATATTTATATATATCAAAGATGTTTCTTTCCAATGGCCGGGCATCTTATTTGCAAATTTAAATAATTAAAATTGAAGTTTTTAATTTGAAGAAACGCAATAGCATCAATCGTTCACAAGAAAAACTCAAAATTGATATTAAAAATAGTCTTATCCTCAAAAACTAATTATTTATTTAAAATTGAAAGGATGCCTTTTTATATTATCAGAAACTTTTTAATAGTTTTAGAAAAAATAAAAAGCCGTTATTATTCGGACAAGCTTTTTTTAATGTTTTGAAAATTTGATCTAAAAAAAAGAAGCTGTGCTAAAAAAACCCACCTTCTTATTTTTCACAATTTAAAAAAAATTACTTATATAAATATAGCATCTTGTCAGTTTTATAGGGTCTTAACATTTTTTAGACTCGTGAAAAATGCTTTTCTTAAACATTTTTTTTCTCGTAAACGATGCAAATTATCCCAAAGAATACGATACATTGTTTGCAGAACTTTTCTAGACGTGTAAACTGTGATATTAACGTTTTTTTTGGGTATTTTTCGTTGTTTCTGAACAAAGTGAAAATTTCCATGTTTCAAAAATAATTTTTATTCAATGTGAAGCATTGGTTTAACAAGAACGGAACTCATTAGAATATATATCAAGCTATTAAAAAATTAATTAGTTGAATGTGGATAAATGTTTACGTTAAAGATAAACGGAAAATCTAAAATACAAACACTTTTTCAAAAAAGAATGTATTTAAAAAAAATTTCAGTTAATTTTTTAGAATTAGAAGTCAACACAGGCACACGAAAAAAAGGTTTTTTAAACCTGAGAAAACAATATTTCTATACGTTCTTGGGGTTTTTCGCGTGTCTGTGTAATCTACAAATGATTGAAATATTTTGAGGGGGCTGAAATACAAATTCTCTAATTTTCGCAATAAAATTAAATATCCATATGCTGAATAATAATGATGTTTTAAAAATTACCATATATGTACAATGTTATATATAAATTTTCTTTTTGATTTGCTTTTAGTTTCTCCATATCCAGCACCTAACGCTGAGGAAATGATCGATTTCGGTCTCAAACTTCTGGGACAAGCTGAAAGTCAATCTGGAGATACAGAGATACCCTCATTATTTCCCTCTGACCTCTCCAAGTATATGAAAAGTCTAAATCTGATGTGAAAAAAATACATGCATTTATTTTAAGTTCTTATTATCACATATCATATTATACAATTATACGAGCACATTTAAAATAAAGGAAAAAAATTACGTTGAACTTTATACATATAAATATAATTTGTATCATCTGGTATATGATTTCAATAACGGTTACCTTACCAAGTTAATATTTAAGATTTCTATTTTAAAATTCTTTAATTTTTAATTTTGAAAAACACTTTTTTCTTAACGGGGTCTTCTAATTTGAATCGAAAAAAATCAATTTTTCTCAGCTTGATCTGCCACAAAAACTCTCTAAAACATTTCTACCAAGTTTTAGCCCTGCATTATAGTATTTCAGAAGATATTGCTAGAAATGTGTTTAGTACTGCTTGGATGCTCGTCGCCTTCCAAAATTTTAAAAGTGTGTTTTTGCAACTTGTGTGCATTATGACGTGAAAACTGTTTGATCTATCGACTCACGGTGTGCCTGAATGAACTTTAGTTGGGGGGGGGGGGGG